>OMKI01047090.1:6865-17800 GCA_900302315.1 Phycis blennoides
GGGGGGGGGGGGCTCCTTAAACTCACTCTCCCTGCACACCCCTCGAAAGGCTAAAAATGACTCTCTCTCTTCCCCCTCAGCCCTACCGTAGCATGGCATGTGTGTGTGTGTGCGTACGTGGGTTTGTGTACGTGTGTGTGTGTGTGTGTGCGTGGGTGGGTGTGGGTGTGTGTGTGTGTGTGTGTGGGTGGGTGTGTGTGGGTGTGTGTGTGTGTGTGTGTGCGTACGTGGGTTTGTGTACGTGTGTGTGTGTGTGTGCGTGTGTGTGTGTGGGTGGGTGTGTGTGGGTGTGTGTGTGTGTGTGTGTGTGCGTGCGTGGGTGTGTGTCGTGTGTGTGTGTGTGTGCGTGTGTGTGTGTGGGTGTGTGCATGTGTGTGTGTGTGTGCGTGTGTGTGTGGGTGTGTGTGTGTGTGTGTGTGTGCGTGTGTGTGTGTGTGTGTGCGCGCGTGCGTGTATGCGTGTGTATGTGTGTGTTTGTGTGCGCATGCCTGTGCGCGTTCGTACGTGTGTCTACGCTGCTGTTATTCTTTCAACATCTTGCACACGGATTTCGAGGCAAACACAGCATTAAAAATAACAGCCCTGACCGACCGGCGCGGGCGGGAGTGAAATCTAGCGCTCCTCGGCAGTCGAGCCACCACAGACACAGACACACGCGGGGTCAGGCGGCAGAGTCCATCCGCTTCAATCTAAAGCACATTTCTGTCCACTTTGTCGCTGCGGGGGGCACGTAGAACCCGCCCCCCCCGGGCGGCGGCAGCGGTGGTGGCGGCGGGAGACGGAGCCGGTGAAACATGAAAAGCCATCCGTCGCCTCCTGCGCCGCGGCGCTACGGCGGACACCGCGGCGGTTAGCGCCGGCGCGCTTTAGCTCCATTGAGCTCCGTGATGAAGTGGCCCCGTTGATCCACGGTGTGTGGCTGCGGGAGAGAGAGAGAGCGAGCGCTCGGGGCGCATCATGGAATACGGGGCATCGGTTAGCGCCCGGGGCGCGCGCACGGTGCACCCCCCGCCTGGCGCCGCGGCGCCGCGGCGCTATAGCTTACTGCACCGGCGGATACGTGGCCTCGTTTGAGGCTCTCTATATAGAGCCCCTCTGATGGGCTTTCGCTCGCTTGTGTTTTACGCCGTGCGCGCCACTCGCTCGCTCGGTCTGTAGTCCCAAGTGAACTGTTCTCTTTATTTCCTGTTCTTTGTTTTGTGCTGACGACGGGGCGCACGTAGATGTTGGACGGAGCTGCTCTCGTGGAAGTGGTGCTGGTGGTGGAGGTGGTGGTGGAGGTGGTGGTGGTGGTGGTGGTGGTGGTGGTAATTGAGGAGGAGGTCTCCGAGGATGAGTATTTATTGGTTGCCAGATCTCAGGACATTCCCTAGATCTGCCAACTGGCCCACTGGGGCTCGGATCTCTTTCAACCCACTCCAGATGACCGTCCTTGACCAGTCGAAAAAAGCTGGCACCGCCGGCGCTAAACATAGACGCGTAGTGCAGCCGAAACCAGGGGAAACGCCGCCCCTCTGTGTCACCACGCCATGCCAGACGCACAGAGCGCCCGGTCACCAGGCAGCAGTGGAGATTTCCCTGTGAAAATGATGATGAGAACCAACAGCCAATCCACACATTCACGTTCTGATATCTATAAACAAAAAACCTTTTAGTATCAGTTTTATAATACTTTGCATGTATATTACCATGCATTAGCATAAGATGGTATACATGCATAGAGCATACTGTGTGTGTTGGGCCAAGGCGTGGCCCACGAAACAGCTGTAGTTATGAAGACATAAAGGAAACGGGTATAGTGACGTTGTTTGTGTACAGCTGCCGCCGTTCGCCTCCTGCCTCTCTTATTGTTCTGGAGCTGTTGAATTTTAAGCAGCCGCCTACCCCCCCCTGCGCCCACCCAGGCTCCCTGGCTTCTATCGATCGGCTGACACCCGGCGCCTTCTGGCTCAGGGTGGTGTGTGCAGCCTCACGCTCCCAGCTCCTCAGGGTGACTTGGAGCTCGCCGGCCCCTGTCAGACACCAGTGCACTACGGCGCGGCGTGGTGTGTGTCGTGTGCTCCTGTTCTGCGAGGAACAGGAGCTAAAGAAGGCAGCTCCGGCATGGGAGGCATAAACGCCGCCTCCGGAATTATCGGACGCACGTTTGGACGCGGGTTCGATTTCCCCTGTCCGTCCGTCCGGCCGGCCGTCACAAAATGTTAGTGCGACGCGTCGACCGCGCACGTGATCAAGCGACTGCGACTGCATTCGTGACAGGTCCGCCGTGTTTCTAGCTGTAGTTAAAAAGGTACATCGCAAGGAAACCCAGCTTGGGTTTCTAAAAAAAAAAAACCCTGTGGTACGCCCACTCGCCGCGGATTGAAATAATTCCTTGCGCTGCTCATTCCACCTCGGAGACCAGCGAGTAGGCTAGGCATCATACAAACACTATCTTTCTTTTTTATCGCACATCTTTTTATTATATGTATCCATCCATCTTCTATCGTCTCATTATCCTCCCTATTGTGACTTTGTTTTCCGCTGGTTACCGTGGCGTTCATGATTTTGTTTATTTGTATGATTCAACCATCCCAACACCCTGGTGTGTCTGAGGAGAGGCTTGGGTGAGCCCAGGGAGCACTTTAAACAGGGTGTTGAATGGCTATCACGGGACGAGCAGCAGGAGATACAGCAGAACTGTATCTGTACACGCACTGTGGACCATAGTTGGAGTTGGCACATAAAAGTAATGAAAAAGTGAAGGTGGATCACATTTCCCATTTACGCTCCACATGCAGGTTTATACTGCGGTGTGCAAATCCAGCTTCAGCTTTGACCCCTGACCTTACGGTTTCACTGGCTGGTCTCTTCCTCTGTGTGTACCAAATCTCTTTCTCTCTCTCTTGCGCTCGCTCGCTCTCTCTCTCTCTCTCTTGCACTCGCTCTCTCTCTCTCTCTCTCTCTCTCTGTTTCTGATTCTCTCGCCCTCCCTCTCTCTCTCTCTCTCTCTCACTGCAGAGGCGATTCTGGTTAGCGCGTTGCTATGGATATCATATTCATCCCTCCGGTTGTGTTTCCACGGTATTGCTGCAAACAACTGTGGGGGTGCAGCCGCGCACAGAGCTTCGTGCGCACGCCCACACACACACACGCACACACACACACACACACACACACACACACACACACACACACGCACACGCACACACGCACACGCACACAAACCATCACGATGATGATGATGATGTGTGCTGCCTGCCTCCACAGTCTTTCTCCCCTACATTGTTTACTTAGTGTTTGTCAGGTATCATTTATTTTTTTAAAGCATTTCCTCTAATGGATGTCCCTGCAAGCTGTACATTATAATAAACACTGGTCTCACACAGGGTTCACACCCTATGTTGCACTGCATCTACCAAGTCTTTCTCGCAGTGAAGTATGTGTGATGGGTCATGAAGGAGCAGGTACAGGGCTTGAGCAGCTTATTCTGGGATGCCGGTACACTGCGGACATTGGGGAATTGAACCCAGAACCTCTCTGGGGGTAAAACACCCTAACCACTCGGCAGGCGTAGTCTGCTCCATGTGGGTTCGTGTTTAATAATCGATGAGGTCGTGTTCAGAACGTTTTCATTTCTTCGACGTTCAGCTTTAATCCTCCTGGGGCGATGGCAGCCGGAATGTCATGTGACCTGCAGGCCGTGTTTCAACCAATGGTAAGTCCTCCTCCGCGGTGTGACGTCACACCCATTGATCATCCCGTAATCTCTCACAATGCCCTCACCTCGGCTGCAAACCTCCACGGCACCATTAACACAAGTTGTCGCGCCGAAGAAATGTTACTTTAGTGTGTGTCTCTCTGAGACCGTAAATATCTGGGGGTTTTTCCTCTGCATTATTGCTAACCCAGAAAATATGTAATATGGTGAGCAATACCTCCGACTGTGTGTCAACTAACGAGGATACATGAGATTAAAGACAGGAAACAGAGCGGAAAATACAGCTCTGTTGTTCTTTAATACATGCAGTTCGTATTCCATAAACTCGTAACTTTTTAATACGTTTTTCTTTTTAATAAAAAAAATAAAGATGCTTGCCTCGTGCATGTCCTCCTCCAAACAGAGCGTGGTTGTTTGGTTCAGTGCCTTGTAGCCTGTATCTGTGTCTGTATCCTATCAATCTAGATCAACCAGGACCTGGAGGGAGAGATCCAGTTTGAGTCCAACTCCGGATCCTTCTCTCTGGCCGTCAGCTGCACCACCAAGAAGTGTGAGGTCAGTAGCAGACAAAGACCAGAGCCTAGCGGTTCATGTTGTCATCATGAAGCACCTAGCTAGTGGCCATCTTGCTTCTATGCGATAGCTGGGTTGGGGAACTATGTATAACTAGGAATAATCCCTGCACCTAGCCAGTGTTTAGAACCCACATGGTGCCAAGACGGATTAAAAGACCCATTGTACAGTTATTCAGATTACCAACGCATTCCGAGCACCATGCGTGATTTAAAATCAATCCTGTGCCGTGACATGAATCATAAACAGTCTGCCAGCATAGTGATGTACTGTTTAAGTAATATGCTAGTTAAGTAATATAGTTTAGCACGGTTGTTTATCGGACATCTGCAATTAATATTCATTCAGGCAATATTCATCAGGGTTCAATAAGGCACAGTGGAGCAAAAATGAAATGTACACACGCACATGCAATGTAACACATACACCTGGCTATACTGCACAGTAAGGCCTTGAGACTGGATGCAGGAGGTGTTGTCAGCTGACACACTCAAAGACGAAGGGCAGTTTGCGGAATCGGTTTGTCTGTGACGATGACATCATCCTCTCTTCACCTCAGCTGGAAGTGGACAGTGACCTCGTCGACTTTGGCACCCACGTGGTGGGCCAGACCATTTCCAGGACCATCACCCTGATCAACAGGGGGGCTCTGGGCACCCATTTCACCCTGGACCCCTCTTCGCGTGCCTCTGCGCACCGCAGTCCAGCAAGTAGCCACGGCCCACCGTCCCAGCCGACTTCAGCCACTGAGAACGTGGGGACAGAGCAAGAGGTGTTAAGGGGTCCTGGGTGTTCATTCCTGGAAGTGTTGTTGTATTCGGGCGTGGACGGTTGTGGAGTAGACAACGAGATGTTGTTGCGTCGCGTCGCGTCACCTTAAATCTTACCTCACAATAATTGCCAATTGATATTTTTAAGGTTTTTAAGTCAGTGTAGTTGTGTGAGGCACCAGCTGAACCACAAACCTGGGATGATACAAGTTTTTGGATGCGGCGAATCGGTCAATATTTTATGGAATACAGAAGCTGAAAAAGATTATCGCTCACCCCCAGATAAACTCATTTTAAATTCCAAATAATGTTTTTATTTTCATTTTTCATACAGTGAACCTGACCAAAAATCTGTCCTATAAATCAAAAAATACAAATGACGCACATAGTCACACTCACAGTAAAAGACCCCTCCCCCCTTGGCTAGGGGTTGCGTGAGGCCAAACAGCTAAGCCATTTATGACCTCGTTCTCCGATACCTTTCTGATGGGATTCATTCCACGACACCACATTTGTGTTACAATATATTTATGTGTTAACTTAATCCAAGAGCCTGGAGGAGCCAGAGGAACCCAGGAGTCAGGGTCAGGGGCCGGTGGTGGGCCACTCACAACCTTCAGGTACCCACAGACAGACAGACACACACACACACACACACACACACACACACACACACACACACACACACAAGTTTCAAGTTTCAAGTGGTTTATTGTCACTTGTCACATATGTACAGGACATGTAGAGAGTGAAAAACATTACGACTGAGCCCCATCGGTAGTAAAAAAACTATAAATTATACGTATATATATACACAATATACGATCAGTACCACGTAAATCAATGTACTAAAATATACATCGTTACAGAGCATACTGAGACTAAACTAAATTTTAGCGAATAATACTAATACTATATACACAATATACGATCAGTACCACGTAAATCAATGTACTAAAATATACATCGTTACAGAGCATACTGAGACTAAACTAAATTAAAATTACGAATAATACTAATATTAATACTAATACCAACTTCTAAGTGATGCGGGGGTAAAAAACAGAATATGAAAACCAATGTAATAAAAATATACACTGTTATAGTGTGATATTGACATACAGTGATACAGTGTACACACACACACACACAGATACTCATGCACACAAACTGCTGTGTAGCTGTGTCAGAGCCACCAGGTCCAGAAGCTGGTCAGGGTCCTGATTCGAGTCCTGGGTCTGTGTCTGGTGAGGGCGCTGGCATGTCTGATGTGGAGCCCAAGGAGCAGGCTCCTCCCCTGGGGGAGGAGGAGGAGAAGGAGGAGCAGGAGGAGGAGACCTCCACCGACACCAGCGACATCTGCTTAGGAGAGGTACTGAAGGAGAACCAGACCATCTGGACTCCATCCACCATCTACCCCCACCGCCACCACCACCACCACCGCCTCACCCTGCACATCTGACAGAAAGTGACAGAGGGCCAGAGGTCCGGAATGAGCTTAGAAAGACGCATACCGCTGTTTCACTGCAGATAACATAAACTTCACAGTGGTAAACTTGAAGTAGGCTTTAAATACGGAGTGCCAATTCAATTACATCCGTTCATTTTCCTGGACTGAACAGCATGTTTTGTCTGTGTCTGTGTTTGTGGGGCCATGAGAGAAATAGAGGAACATGTGTGGACACAAGCATGACATAATGTTGTCTGCACTGAATTTGATCTCTTATATTGCTTTACGTGGGTCAAGGGTCAGGGGTCACAAAACCCACTTTAAAGAACCAAAAAAGTGTGTGTACTTTGTGTGTGTGTGTGTCTCCGTTTGTCCGAATGTGGCCGTGGACCCAGTTGACGACCCAGAATGATGCAGACCGACAGCTCCTGTTTTTGTGTCGTGGCAAACGCTGAACGCCGGTTGTTGATTGGCCGGCGCCATCGGAAACATCTGCGGACCCTAATTGCCCCTCATGTTGCATCCTGCAAGAAAACATCCCACATCCCGTTCCACCCCATAGAGAAACACATTACACCGATCGCATTTAGTGCACGCTGTTATCGCTCTCTCTCTCTCTCTCTCTCCCTCTCTCTCTCTCTCTCTCTCTCTCTCTCTCTCTCTCTCTCTCTCTCTCTCTCTCTCTCATTTTCTCATCTTCCTTTCTCGTCTTCTGCTACTGCTGCCAGTGTTGCGCGCCCGGCAGTGGGATTGCTTGTAGCGGGCTCATTAGGCCCCTGTAGGGGGGTAATAGAGAGAGCGAGCGAGAGCGAGCGAGAGAGAGCAAGAGAGAGAGCAAGAGAGTGAGAGAGAGAGAGAGAGAGAGCAAGAGAGAGAGAGAGAGTGAGAGAGAGAGAGAGCAAGAGAGAGAGAGCATTGCATGCATTGGCGAGGTGACAGCCATCACATTGATTGTCACTCTGATTCGCTCGCATTTTTTCGGGAATGGATTGTCGTTTACGGGTAGATGGCGGGCTGGCTGACCTGGCTATCAAAGCCCGCTGTTACACTGAGTTGGAGTCTGTGTTTAAAATAGACGCGTTTCCGTCATTACCTCTCATCTCGACATTGTTTTTGTCTTGAATGTTCTGTAGGGAATCCGATCCATGGGGACGGAGAAATGAATGGGACCACTTGAAGCTAGAAAGCAAAAGTGATGCTAGGAGTTCATATTGATCTATATTCCTGCTGATGGAAATAGGCTCCTATAGCTGGTGAAAGCAAGGCTGTGATACAAGGCTGTCGCTCCCTTGACAGATAACAAAGAAAAGCTGAATACACTTGTGACAGCTGTTTGTATTGCGCACACCAAGGATGTGTCCCACAGCCTTGCTTTAGATGATTGCAAATGACGGCTGTTTCTGTGCTGTGTCACGTCCCCTTCCTCAGGTGAGAGCAGGGGCGATTGGTCCTTTTGACCAGGTCCATCTGGAGGTCCTCTTCACCCCCACCGCTCCAGGAGAGTCCAAGCTGGACTTCCACGTCCGCTTCGCCGACCAGACCTGTACACCCGTGAGTCTTGTTCAGGGGGAGCCTACCAGGCAGCGAAAACAAACTTCTCTGACGGCAGCAAACGCAGACTATAGATTTGGTGTCTCATTGGTTGCGTTGTATTGTGAGTGGCGCCCATTTCAACCGAGGTTGGCTCCGTAGTTTACGTTACGTGTTGGTTTAGACCTTATTCATTAGCAGCAATATTGGTTAGCCGGGTGGGTAAACGTGCACTCTTTGGAAACCATGACAACTCAATAATATGTATTAGTTTTACTTCTGCGTTCCATTTCCCCCACCCAGGTAGCATTTAGTATGGATTTCCATTGAGTCGTCACGGTTTCCCAAATATTCAAGATGGTCTCATTCCCCGCCCAGCTAACCAACATGGCTGCTGCGTGAACAAGGCCCAGAGAGCTGCATCCTATTGAAATATCACTGTGTATCCCCCCCGGCACCGAGCACGGCTGCTTGTCACTGTGCGGCCCGGGTTTGATGCGCGCATCATGTATCCCAAATGTCCCGTGTTTGGTGTTGACAAAGCAGATGTTGCGCTCGCCCCAGATCCCCGTCAGAGTGACCGGAGCGGCGTCGGACGTCCCGGTGTGGCTGCCCCGGCCCAGCGTCGACCTGAACATCTGCATGCTCCGCCGCCTCTACCAGGACACCGTGGTGGTCAACAGCAGGTGGGGCCGCGCACGTGGAAGCTTAATCAGGAGGGCCGACGTGGGGCGACAACGACCCCGACGACAGAGCCGAGAGTTTGTGTGTGTCTCATGTATGATGTTGAATATGTGATATGATCACGCGAAACCGCCTCCCGGTCTTTAGCCGCCGCTAAGCGGTGAGCTGTTTTTTTCACAGTAAAACAGCTCTCGGAAAATCCCTTTCAAATTAACAGCGCCGTCGGCTTACGAGCCAGCCTGCACGCGATAGAGCGTCATCACCTCGCTCCAGTCTGTCCGGCGGTGCTGATGGTTCTGATGGTACATTATACTGTTTTTAGACCGGTAGTATTATCACATTTTAATCCATGGAAGAGATATTTTGAATGTGCTTCTTGGGGGCTACAACTCTCTTATAATATAATAATAAACGATAAACAAATAAAAAATAAACTAATACTATTACTATACTACTACTATTAACTGATACTAACATTGGCATTCATAAAGATGTTTGATATTTTAAATCTGATGTGCATAGCACTGTGATAGTCAAAGCACTGTGATAGTCAAGTCAACACAAGTCAGTGATATTAAACCGATACTCATATTCATCAAAATATGATGTGATACCATCACTAAGTGACTAAGAACTGAGCACTGAATGGTAAAATGTGTGTAATAAAATGGACCATGCCCCTAGTCAAGGTAGTGTCAAAGGGTAAAGGGCATTTGTATTCATATACGCATTCTACGGAACCACAGATACATTTTGATCCTGATAATGTGATTGGTTCTGATGACGCCCACGGGCCAGGGGTGTGTGTGTGTGTGTGTGTGCGTGTGTGTGTGTGTGTGTGTGTGTGTGTGTGTGTACGTGTGCGGTGGTCTCTCTGCTACAGTCAGTCTTTCCGTCACGTCATCCACTTCCTCCTCCTCCTCCTCCTCCTCCTCCTCCTCCTCCTCCTCCTCCCCCTCTGTGGGACGGGTGGGGACAGAGGGAGGGAGGGGAAGGGGGGAGGGATTTGTCACAAACTGCCATCTGGCGCGCCGGCAGCACCGGGGATCATGTGACCGCGTGAGGATGATGACGGCGTCAGCGTGAGACGGCCGCGTCACGGAAAGTAAAAGCACGCCAACATGGCGCGCCTCGCAGTCGCCGCATCCACGCCCCCGCGTGACCGCCGTTGTCGGGGGCAACTGACACCCGGTCACATGCGGCGAGGGGATAGCTCCACTTGGCTTGCGGGGGGTGGAGGGTTGGGGGTCGGGGATTGACGCGTGTCATGTTTAGTGAAGGGATGAGTGTATGATAGTCATGTCCATCCACCTCCAGCGTATTCGGATACGGGGCGTTCATGAGCCCCCCAGTCAGGCTGCGGGATCTGTAGCATTAGCAGAGGTAGGTGGGAGACACCCGGGGATCGAACCCAGAAACGCTGCCCTGGGTGTCGGAACACCGAGCCCCCGACACTGTCCCGCCCCAGACATGGTGTCGCCCGGGGAAGTTTGGCAATCTGCAGAGCAATCACAACCTACAGAGCAATTTTATCTGAAATAGACTGAAAGGCCATGAACAGAAACTCTGCTTTTCTCAGAGGAGAATATCTTTTTAGTCCACTTCCAACCCGATTTGGCAACAGTGAAGAGATCAAGGGTCACTCTGATTGGCTGGAGTTTTTTTTTTTTTAACAACCCAAGACCGGGAACATATTTGGAAATCAATTACTGGCCAGCAAAGGCCAGACTGATATGCGAAGCGCAAGCTTGAATATCAGATCCCACAAGGCTTTCAAAGACTTTCTGGGTTACAGATATGGGTATTTTGTGTGTAAAGGTATTTCTACAGTTTGCTAGAATTTGGCCAGAAAAATGGGATTCCAAATCACAAGTCATGGCAGCTTTGGTGAGAAGACATCAGGAATACTATCCCAAAAATACTGTCCCAAAAATACTTACATATACTTACACACAACATCATTAGGAGATATGTGTCAATACCTAAAAATGTCTTCTGGCAGGAAGTGTCATGTCCACTGTTTTTACAGATCTTCTGTGGGTTAACGAGCCGTTGGTTCGGACGCAAAATGTTTTGGACAGCCCAGTTTTCTGTGTTTGCCATTTCAAACGCCCTCCCTGCTGTTGCATGCTGAGTGTTTAGCTAGGAGCATTTTGTTCCAAGCTAATGCCAGCCATGTAAAGAGAGAAGCCTTTATTCCTTCTTCACACTACTATCCTGTCCTCAGT
>OMKI01047095.1:0-11223 GCA_900302315.1 Phycis blennoides
CCGCCAGCTAAATGCTCCTCGCTTCCAGGAAGACCGCGTCGCCTGCGCGCACTCTAAGACCCTCCGAGTGACCCCCCCCGTCCCCTCCTTTTTTTTTTCATCCCCTGTGGCAGCGGGGGGGGGGGGGGGAGGGGGGGGGGGGGGGGGGGGGGGACACACACACACACGATTTAAGATAAGACGAGGCCGGGGCTGTGAGCGGACTCACATTTCTTGAGCTCGCAGTAATCCCAGGTCAGCCGGCTGTTGGAGTTGGTGTAGCACCAGGGGCCGTTCTTGTCCCGGTCCGGGTTCCTGCAGTAGTTCTTCTCCAGGAGCACGTGGGACGCTGCAGAGTGAGGATCCCTACTGTTAAAACACAAGAGGGCCAGGGTTCTCGCATTACGCTCCGCCTTTCTGCATTCTCACAGCGGACGGGAAATAACATTGATCCGACTCCGGTTCCAAAGCACACACACACACACACACACACACACACACACACACACACACACACACACACACACACACACACACACACACACACACACACACACACACAAGTCAAGTCTGATTGTGCTGGCCACCGACTGTTTATGTGTGTAAGGAGCAAGAATCACAGATTATTGGTATAGAAATCCCCACAGGAGCGATACCTTTGATCAACAAAGGTGAACTTTCCATCCATGGCATAGCGTGTGATGAACTCTGTGGGCTTGACCTGCACCGGCCCGGTGGTGTGGGGGGCTGTGTGGGAGTGCACCCGGCCCATGGCCACCAGGCAGCTGAAGTGAGAGCTCTCCTTGTCCGCCTCGCACTCTCCCTCCACCCCCAGGTGACTGCTGGGCCAGCTGCGCATGTAGCCTGTGCAGTGGACTGTGCAGTACTTCTGAGTCTCTGTGGAGCACAACCCAAACAGACAACTCCGTTTAGGGTTTGTACACACTGAAAGGGAGACGCGCTCCCATATGAGGGATCGTCCAGGTAGACCGAAATATTTAAAGCCAGGACAACGAATTGTACTTTGGTGGGATGGTTCTCATTGGGGAAGCCCCCCTCTCAATACAGACTGTCCCTAGGCTGACATCATCAGACCAAACGCGTAACAGTCTGGAACCACTCAGTTCATTTGTGATTTCCAAGGGATGTCATCATATCAAAGTGAGCTTTAAGAGCAGTCGTTTGATCTTCTTTGAGAGAAAATATACCATCCAGCTCATTAAATACTCAGCAGACCGTTCCCACATCAGTGGCAGCCATCTCGGTCATCCAGTCATCGTGTCAAACCGGCCCCCTGAGATAAATGCTTGTGTGGGCCCAACACGGGTCAAGGGCAGCTGGGTGAACGGTAGACCATCTGCTAGAGCCAGACATCAGCCCGCAGATTGGTCTGCTTCCAAAACAAGTTTTGCTAATATTTTTGTAATTCATCAGTATCACAAACGTCCGAGCCATCCGCGAGTTTTGATTGATTATGCAAGTTGGGCCTAAGTGAATAGTAATTTTCAATGTCAATAATTAGCAGAGTCATCAGTAGATTTCTGAGTATATAATGTATAGTATATGTTCAACATCATTAATAGCTGAGACATTTATCATATCAGCAGCAACAGTGGCTACATTGACCAATCAATGGATATTCATTTTTTTATTTATATATTTTTGAAATAAATTATAATTCTAAAAAGGTACACACGTGCTGCATTTGAAGGGTTCCTAATGATTCATAGCCACAAGCAAAATACTATTAATCACCTGGGCATATTGGTATATATTACAAATTAAGTTAATATAAATTAAGAGTAAATTGTCTCACCTTTCTTTTTGGATGTGGCTGCCTGGAGCTCCTTCTCTACTTTCACACAGATCTTGTTGAACTTCATGCGACAGAAGAACGAGCGTCGGGCTCCAGAACACAGCCTGGTGGCGCCCACTGGAAGGTCAGCCTGCACCTGTAGGCCAGCTGGAGACCAGAAGAGCGACAGACCACCAGGTCAGGAGAGGACAGCATTGCACTCAGACACGACATTCACCAAAAACTAAAGAATTCAGCAGTACAACAGAAGAAAACAACAACATACTTTTGGCATCGATTAGACGTTCACGAGGGTACAACTCGGAGGCAGAGAGCTGCTCTTTGACCTTCCCCATGTCTTTAGGATGGATGTAATCAAACAGACTCTGTCCAATCAGCTCAGCCTGGGGGCAACAACAACGCGTTAGCCCCTCCCATCCTTTAAGGAGCAAAGCTCACAGATGACAGTTGACAGTTGAAAATATCAACAACTTCATGGTGGAATTTGTATATGCTGGTTCAGTGAGAAACACACTTAGGTGCAGGTGTTACCCGACTATAGTTGAGTATCTTTGTGATGGATTCGGAGACAAAGACTATCTTTCCACGGTCACAGCCCACAACAAACAGAAAGCCATCGGCAGCCTGCATGAAGGTCACATCGAAGAGCAAGAAAAAGAAAGTTACTAACAAATCAACACACGACTCCACGTTATGTACTCACTTTATACCAGGGATGCAAGTCATACAAGAAATAGGTTGTAAAATACTGATCTCTTGAATTGAAATAATACTAATAGTCAAATGTTGTAAATGGCAGATTTATGGTATATGATGTGCGTGTGAAGTCCTTCTTATACCTTGAGTACAAGCTGTTTGAGTTCCTCATTAGGAAGAAATGAAGGTTTGTAGCTCGTTTCAGAAAAAGAAGTAGATGAACCTGCATGAACCACAGATTAAGAGTGTTGTTATTCTGCAAGTGATGAGGGCGATGATATAAGTACCCTGCCCTCATTTAAAACAATGATGTCCTAATAACAAGATACACGACTTGGCTGAGTTGTGTGCCCGCTCTACTCAAATGACGAAGAAGAAATATGGGATAACTTCTGCTCGTCATGGCATGTAGCTTCAGTCAGTGGCACAGCTGTCGTTTGACATTGAGGGGTAAACATTAAGATGTTAGTCATGGGGCCCTCCACCAGGACATTTTATGCGTCAAACACTTATACGTGTGTGAAATAGACCCAGTGTTAAACAAAACTATCCACTTTTTCAAATACACGTGTTCTTAATATTGATGGGGACGCATTCCCTTCAATATATGCCTCCTGCTTCAGTGTTAGTGCAACTGCTCTAAAAATCACATGTATCAACTGTGTAAATGTAAATAGGGGTATAGTTACAATAACCTCATGCACAGCTGAAATAGACAGAGACTAATTTTATATGCACATCATGATGTCTACACTGTCTAGCACTCTGCCCCTGGTGCTCAAGCATGAAACTGCAGTCTGTGTCCTTAACACTAACATTCGTTTCACTTGGCATACAGAAAATAAACACAGAAGTACATTACATATAAACACCAGGAGAAAAAAATACAAAACATTAAAAAGCAGCAATATGGTGCAGTAGAAATGTTGTAGAGTTGTAGAAAACATGTACATCTTGAGTTGAGGATGATAATTGCACCTGGAATTATGGATTTCTTGTACATTAACTAAAAGAGTGATGTTATGTTTGTTGATACCTTTGAGAGATTTGAGATGCTGCACTGCCATTCGAAGCACAGTGAGTTTATCCAGCTTGCGGGACATGGGGTTACAGGTGGGAATCATGGCTGACAGCTCATCAATCAGATTGTTCATCTTGTCTCTTCTGCGCTTCTCGATCTGGCTATGTGGCTCCCTGCAGATACAAAAACAGCAGATAGGTTAGGTTTTGCAATCCACAGTCTACAATATATTTTACACAAGCTGTAAGAACTACTGAAACCTACTGATTGTTTTTGGAAACCAAATGTTTGAAATCAGGTGGCTGTAGCACACATACCTGAAACACTGTATCTTGACCTGTTGGTCATCTCCGTCCGACCTACAAAAGACAGGACACAAACAAAATGTCTGTCTAGACTCAAATACACTCATCGCCATCAAATAGTACTGTGTACATTACAACAGTACACAACAGATCTGCAAGTCCCTGACTGACACTTTACCCTTCTTCATCCTCCATATCAGCATCAGGAATAGAGGCAGATTTGGAGTCCCTGTGATACAAGTATGGCAAGTACAGTTTGAATGAACTGGCATGTCTTCATGCAGCAAAACATCACACAGATATTATGTACAACAAAATATAAGCATGCATTATTGATGGTGGGTTGTAGAAACAGCTCCAGGCTTGCTTACTGGTTGTCCATGCTGCCCTTGCGCTTTCTGGGCATCTCCATGCTGGAGGACATGCCAGCAGCCACACTGGGGCTCATGGAGTCTACCATGAGCTCATCTTCTGGAACACAAAGGTCTTTAAACACTTACAGAATCACTGGGAGGTATTATAAATCAACATGTAACATGCAAGAAAAACTATATTGACAATCTTTATGTATGTTATACACTTCCATCATTGTTTAATGGATAAGTAAGTATGTTATCATAGCTTGAAACCCAAACCATATAAAACCATCGCATCTGTCTCTCATCTCAATCTAAATGGTGGCCATAAGTGAAACCGGCAATTTATCCAAGTAGGCCTGTCTCTCTTTAAAGCAAATATTTTGTATGTCACCCAGTGACCCAAATAGCCATCATGGGATCAGCAACAACCTGATTTTTAATCCTACTCTCCACACTAAAGATCTAAGAGGAGTTTCTGTTACAGGAGTTTGGCCTAAGGAATCACATGACCAGGTCACAAACACAGTTGGCAAATACCCACAATCCAACTCTGTTTGATTACAATCTTCTTGTCTACATGTTTACTCGTAATACCAGTTCTTAAATGACAATGTGTCATTTCCGCCTAATTTTCAGGTTTATAACAATTTCATATTTTCATGGTGTGCGTGCATGTTAACCATTAACTCAGGTTAAATAAAACACACAGATTAAAATGGCATAGACGGTAATGACAGAATGTCATTACAAAAGGATCAAACTAATTATCAAATGGACTGTGTCCCAGCATAATGTTTTTTTGTACGGACACCATTAACACTTATACAATTTAACAAAGACAACAATCTCTACCCAGACTAAATGAACCTCTTTATATCCAAATAATAGATACATTTACATGTAGTCTATTAACACTTAGAGTAAAAAAACACTGTTGTGACAGTGGAATCTTGGGCAACTTCCACCAAATAAATATACCTGCTCAAAATTATACATTTTATGAGACAGAGACTATAGCGTCAACCAGCGTTTTGCATGCTGCAAGAGGGAAAGACCTGCCAAACAACTACAACAACGGCACTTTCCAACTTGACCTACATTGGCACACTTGTAATATAAAACAATCAGCGAATACAAGCGAGAATACTAACATGTATAAGATGAAAACGCCGCTCTGTTTTTACCAAGATCAAATAAAAGAAACTAACCTATTAATTTACCGAGTATGAGTTTGTATCGGCACCAGTTATTGTTTCGCCTCGATATCATTGTCATCAATCCATCAGGCCTATTTTATAACAAGTAAATAAATACTAGTAAATAGTAAGAACGGGTTGTCAGTAAGCAAATGTGACAATTAATTTAACTCGTTTATTTTGGAGATGCAGCTTTCATCTTGAGTCACATTTGAAACTACAGTATTTGGATTATCAAGTACACTGCATTGATATATTCATATTGGATCGATGTCTACATATCAAGGGATATCAAGGTCGTTGATTACTTGTCATATCAGAATCACCAGTCCAGCTCTCAGCCGAAAGTCAAACCAAGATATAATCTTTCACAAACTATGACTTTAAATTGTGTAAATTGTGTAAATTGTGTATTGTACGTTTAAGGACAAAATGTGTTACATGATAAACAGGCCTGAAGCTAGTAACGCTTAAGCACTGAAGACTATCGAGCGTAACGCTACATATGCTAAGCTAACTAGCGGAACTTGTGAAATATTACCGTAGATTCGTCCGTCCCCATGTAATATCACACCATTGTCAAGATCAACATAATAAAGCTATAATCTAGTGGCTATTAGAACTTCTGCGGTTCGAGAAAGGTTTTGTGGTTCAGATAACTGCACCGAAAGCAACACTTCTGGCTTTGCTCTACTGATCTACTGACCTAGTTTCGAGAACGACAAAGTTCTGGTCCATCGCCAAGAAATCCCGACGAAACATTGCTACCTCTTTAAAGGGCGAATACAATAATATAACTGTAAACAACCATCCGGGTGCACACTGCAGCAAGAGTGATAGTGGTGCTACTTAAGTGAATCAAATGGAGGGTTACCTGCTCGTTCGCCCGTCGCTCTGTCACCGCCGCCAGCCGCAGAGCTCCTCGCCGCCATGGCTGCAGCCGGGGCGCTGGGGCCCGAGTCTCCTATGCATGGAGAATGCACGTCGGCCACTGTGGTATGTATGGTTAATACATTGAACGAAGGTGTTGTGCTAAATGGCGGAGTAACTTGTTTTTTTGCAAGGTTAAAAAACAAAGCGGGAAGCCAACGCAGACGACATATGTTGCTTTGATGACATTGCAGTGATGAAATCCAGGAAAACGCGGAAAAGATACATAGCTCTGGATGAATTGAGGCTCCTCCCATCGGCATTAGGAATCATCTCTGCTTTTCTCTGTATGTTTCTAATATCACGTCTTGTTCTGCTTAATCTGTTGTAAATATGTGTTTACAATCTTTGGTGTGGTACATGTTTTTATAAGGAGGTGCAACAAATGTGCAGCTTGGTGTTTATTTGTTTCTGACAGCACCAATAGAAAGGATAAGCATAAAGTAAGTTCGATATAGAGTAGGGACACTTAACTTTGATTTTTGCAATGTGCTAAATTGTTTTATTTGGTTGTAATTTGGTCTGTGGATACTTTTTTAGCTATGACGATATCACCTTTTTGTGATTTGATGTTGATAATTGTATTTCAAAATATTTTGTGCATATCCAATTAAAATATATGGTATGTAGGCCTACTCAAAATGTACATTTACCTTTAGGGCACTTAGCAGACGCTTTTATCCAAAGCCACTTACAAAAAGTACATTTGTCAGAAGAAGTTGAAACATTTCATTGCTGTTAATACAGTAAGAAAGTCACCAAAACAAGTTTCAAGCATTTCAATTGCTTGGTTAACCACCAAAATCAAAGTGTAGCAGAGAAACAGGTAGGATATACTGGCCAATGGCCATAAGGGTTATTTATACACGACTGTGTAGGCCTAACTGTAGTTATAGGCCTACTGTATGTTTTAGGATAGTTTAGCCTAGACATGGAAATATGCCATCATACTAATGGGTAATAAATCGTCGGGTTGAACTTGATGGTGTTTTTAACTATAGGCCTACAACCGAGAGGATACAACTGTAACGAAAGCACCCGTTGACCCACAGTGTCACTACCCCTGTTGACCCACAGTGTCACTACCCTGTTGGAACAGTAGATGGAACCCTTTTCCAGTACCTTTTGATTTGCTGGGCCTAACCCCTTCTCAACGGCTCACAGCAATTTTCGACGATTCACTGTTGACCTTATTGCATATTGTTTGCTTTCGTCAAACACGATACTGTCTGTCTCTGTTTTACTAATTGCACAAATAGGCCTATAAGAACCAGAGTCAGTTTTTGATTTTGACCAAAATATGTGTCAGTAGTAGGCCAACAATATTTATATTAATCTACTGGCAAAGGCTTCTTTATTGAAGGAGATTCCATTGGGAAGCAGGAAGAGTGTTGGTTGGGAAACCCTCGCTCCGCCCTGAGCCGTTATTCTGAAACACTCATTGTGTCAATAGCCAACTGCCGGATTCAAAGAGCTCCACCATCACACATACAATCAATCCTTACATTTTTAAAATCTCAATTATCTGAATTTCTTTAAACAACACTGCATATTGAATGGCCCAGTGAAGGGGCCTGGAGGGCTTAACCAATGTAATCAGCTATGGAAGCTAACCCCCACAGTGCATCATCCCTCCTATTACTATGGAAATATACATGTATATTACTATGGGATGGGCCAGTCTTAACTTCTAACGACATGGAAAAATTGGCAGAAAGTGCTATAGGTACAGGAGTCCTTGGAACTTGATGGCCACGTGTTGCATTTCACCTCACACTTTACACCATCAGTTCATTATCCTCCTGTCTCTCTCTGCTGAATGCCGCCCGTCAGCCTCATCCATATTTAATCCCTCATCCTCTGGGCTAGTATCAGATGAACCTACCTATCCAGAGAGGGGGTGGTACTGCCGAGACCATCATCGGTGATGCGAGGGGAGGGGGGGGGCAGCGGGGGCCAGGTACTTCATCCACTTGGATAAGCCATGAGACGAGCGACGAGAACAGATCACACTTCCATTCACACAAGAGCTCACTGTGAATACTACTTAACACTTTCTTTTCTCTTTTTTTTTTTTTACATTTTCCCATCTTTGCATCTTTTTCCTTTTTAATTGAATCAAACCCTTTGAATGTCGTTCTACTGAGAGAGTGCGAGAGAGCTTCTGACCCTGTGGACATTGAGGAATACAGACACAGATAGAAGAGTGCCTATCCCTCCCGCTGCCACCATCCTCACCACCTGCGTTTCTCCCCAGCGTTCCTGGCTGTGTGGAGGGGAACCCGTGTCTCATCCAAGGGGACCCTGTGCAGCACAGGGAGGCGGAGCCAAGCTCCAGCATCAAGAGCCCACAGATGAGGATGAGGAGGATGAGGATCGTCTAGAGGAAAAAAAAAAATTCCACTCTCCAAGAGCACTAGTCCAGTTGAGAAAGAGAGAGAAAGAGGCGGAGAGAGAGACTTGATTGTGTAAATAAAAAAGGGCAGAACAGAGGAGATGTCGTTTGGGGGGTTAACGGCGCTGAAGGAGAGGGTGCTGAAGCCAGGGAAGGAGGAGGTGAAGACCGCTGTGGGCGACTCTCTGGGGAACCTGCAAAGGTGAGGAGGGGCTCCACAGGCTGTCCTGGCATGTACATCAGGATGACTGGGGAATTCATCCATTACATTCATTCATTCATTCATCATAGAATGGGCCAAACACAATGTATGGAATACAAATTCTTATTGGTTCTATTCATGTACAGTGAAAAGTAGTAGTTAAATTAAAGTAGTTGCCTATGGATGGATACTTTGCTTTTTATATTGTTATAATAATAAAGCAAATGCTTAGAAATGATCTTGCAAAGGATGCCAAGCTAAAACAGATGGTAGCTGTCAGATAAACCATGAAGAGCCATGCAAACAGCAACCTGTGCTTTTTCTGCAGCAAAGATCCTGAAGATAAATACATATTTGATTCTTGAGCTTGCCAGACAATGCCAGCCATGTAATCACATTTTTTTCATATTTTAAGATGCTAGTACATATTTCATATCTGATACATATTTAACAAGTATGGGAGCGGCCACAGAACTACCATGGGTAATATAGACATTAATTATCACACAAAGCACTAAGTTGTTAATTTCCTGTGAAATATTGCAGGATACAAGGGAGCATTTTCACTGTGATTATTACAGATATGACAGATACTCCAAGGATGTTATACCTGTAGAACCTTCAGATCAAACCAATAATAATTTAAATCAAACATTTCAGGTTTACTAGAATATCAAAATTGCTTTATTCATTGTGCAATTAATTATTTATACTTATTAGCATTGTTGCCTCAATCTATGACAGTGCTACAACAAAGATATGTGATATGTGTATCTGTGATATTTTGAAAATTATTTATTTTGCTCATATGATGTATATACCACATTGCGTACCTTTGCTTACAAAGTAGATATTGTTTAGATTAAAAATAACCTACGCAATGGCACTTCTCAGGGCTGTGGAGGAATATTAAATATAATATTAATATTAAATATAGTGTTTACTTTCTTATGGGATTGGAAACAGATGGAACAGCGGGAGGGGCTCCATTCATTTTGTGAGATAAACTGATGAAGAGTCTGATGTTGTCCTTCATTGATCAAAGGGGTTTGGATAAAGCCAGTCTATGTCTGACCGCCTAAAAGACTCAACGAAGTAGACTTACTTAGTCAGAGCCATTTGTTTGTATTACTGACTCATGTCAGGGATATCTGTACTGTACTTACTGTATCTGGAGGTAACAGGACAGGTGTGGAGGGTAAAGTAACCCTGCATCATGGCCTCTGCTTTAGGAGAGGAAGGTCAACTAAACTGAAGTTGAATCTAATCTAATCTAATCAAAATCTAAACACTTTCATCCCCGATTTCCCTCTCAGGCGGTTCTATAAAACATAACATTTGAACCAAAGAAACGTAGCATGTCATGAAAACTTATAGTAATTAAGTTCTATGGATACATAGCTCATTAAGTTAATTCTAAGTCTGTAGGCATGCCGATGCCCATAATTAACACAATAATACAGGCTTACACCTGTGATCACCCCTATGAGCGCTCTGACACCACATGAACATCACATCAGCATGATTCCACTGGTCATGTGAGTCGTGCGTTGACGTTCTCCTGGTATTTTCTCCCGAGGAAAATGGACGGCTCCAACGTGGAAGAGGAGGACCACCTTGAGTTGACGGCGGACGGCCGTCCGGTGGCCGCGGCCCCCCGCAGCGCCCCCCTGCTGGACTGCAGCTGCTGGGGGATCCCCAAGAGGTACATCGTGGGCATCCTCAGTGGCCTGGGCTTCTGCATCTCCTTTGGCATCCGCTGTAACCTGGGAGTGGCCATCGTGGAGATGGTGAACAACAACACGGTCTACATCAACGGGACTGCAGTGCTGCAGGTGAGATGGAGCCCGAGGCCTGCAGAGCCTACCTCCATTCATGCATTTACCACCCAACCAGAAAGTGGTTGACAAAAGATGAAAGATAGTCAATAACTAGTCAATGATTGTAGGCACATACATACACACGCACGCACACACACACACACACACACACACACACACACACACACACACACACGTGCACATACGCATACACACACACACACACACACACACACACACACACACACACACACACACACACACACACACACACACACACACACACACACACACACACACACACACACACACACACACACACACACACACACACACACACACACACACACACACACACACACACACACACACACAGACACACACACACAGACACAGGTCAAATCACTAAAAAGATCAGTATTTTGTTGCTCCTCTCTAGAAAGCTCAGTTCAACTGGGACCCAGAGACGGTGGGACTCATCCATGGCTCCTTCTTCTGGGGTTA
>OMKI01047099.1:0-15000 GCA_900302315.1 Phycis blennoides
GCCCAGAATTTGCCCCCTACACACACACACACACACACACACACGCACAGATGCTCACTATGTAGAGCACATTGCGTAACTTGAAAAGGGATATATAAATGCAATTCATTCATGTCGTTATTATTATTATTATTATTATTATTATTATTTAGTCAGATCCACAGATTACTTCCAAGATGTTATTACGTTTCAGTAGCCCTGATATTATCGCTTGTGTGTGTGTTCCTTGCGGTATTTGGCACGACGTTCCCTCGTTCGCTGCCAAGTTGCTGGAGTTGTGTTACAGAGGAGCTGAGCCCATTGTGGTGCAGCGGTAACAGGCCACCCTCAGCACCAAGGAGGCAGCGTTTATTTATGTTTTAACACTCCCACTGTTTACAGTCGAGAACCCACCAGCCTGAAGCTACGCCAGAACACGTGAGGCCACAGCGCCCCAGAGGATCAGTGGTGCACTGTGGTTGATACAAAACATCTCTCGCAGGATCGACGGTCGTTAAATAACGTTACCTAAGAAATGCAGCCGTGTAGTGTCCTCTGAAAAGAACACAGTGGGCTGTAATTGTTATTGCCGTTATTATTTGGAAAATGTTGTTTTGATCACAATTAGAACTCCCCAGTACCTTTCATTTGTAACTTTTATTGCCCTTTAAAGTTACTTTTTGCCCTGCTTCTGCTATTTATTCTCCACAGGGGGATTTTGAATAGACTTGACTGGTGACATCATCTGTTGTGTGAATTTAATATGGACGTACACACACACAAACACTCACAAACTTGCACTCTTAAACACATGCATACACGCACACACCCACACACACACACATACACACACACACACACACACACACACACACACACACACACACACACACACACACACACACACACACACACACACACACATTTCATGAATCCGATAGATAGATAAACTTCATTGAACCCCCAGAGGGAAAGTAATTTGCCACCACGCCACCGAGAAACAGACACTGGCACACAACCACATCGCAGCGCATAAAACAGTGCCGTCGTCACAGTTACAGGGTACATGTTGAAAATAGTATATGTGACAGTTTTCCAAACCTCTGTGGCCACTCAAAGCACTTTCAAACGAATGAGTCACATTCAGACACACGGTGGACTGAACCGCACAAGACAGCCACCAGCTGACGGGGACAGGCAGCTTGCAGCCATGAAACCAGGAGGAACCGCGGTGGGCACCAGAAACCCTTCTCTTTGCCAAATGACCTGCCCTACCTCCTGAGGACTGCGGCAGCCCTTACTAGACAGACCGATGTCTCAGTTTGAATAGTGTTGACTGGTTATAAAATAGAGGTTTATTCGACGAAGTAAACACAGTATGTTGTGATTATTGTTCTGAGAAAAGTGCACGTGTGCATTTGGGTCCTTCCTAACTCTATAATTTTGATTCTCTGATAGCTGAATGTATCACTTGAGGGATTCAGTTCGTACTCAGCATGTGCTCATTATTTCTTGAGCCAATGAATTGATCCAAATCTGATCAATGAAATAGCTGTTGAGCTGTCGAGGAGGAGCAGTAATTCGCCCACTCATAGGGCTGAAATTTGTACTTCTAATAAGGCTGTGTGATATTTGCCCCGGTGGATCCCTGGAGAGTAATTTGAGGTTAGGAGGCTAGCGGGTTCGAGGGCATGGACACGATTAGAGTGAATCCACAGCATCATCACTCTGCTCTCTCTCACGCTTTACAATCACCACTCGACACACAAATACTCCACATTTCACCATCAGTGAGTGCGTTATGCTATATTATTCTGTAGTCACCCGTTCATTTCCTTCTTCCTATCATCCAAAGAAGGTTGGGAACCATCCACTGATCGTTCTACTTTTTCATTTTGCTCTACAAATTAAATGTCTTAACATGTATGCCCTCTAGAAAGCTATCGTGACTGAAATGCACGACTGCGCCGTCCCTTAATGCAGATTATACGGCAAGTAAGATTGAGGATTTTGTAGGATATGAAGGCAATGTCTCTGCGAAAGCAGAGACTGGCTTTAACAGGCACTCAAAGACACAACAGAAACAGACGCGCACTGCGTGGGGTCAACCATGGAGGTGCCTGCATCCAGGGAATCCTAACAGGAACAGAGATAAAGAGGAGACTTCATAGATTATATAGAGACACACACAAACATGTGTGTGGTGTGTGTGTGTGTGTGTGTGTGTGTGTGTGTTTGCTGGTAGGGTGATCAGAGAGACAGCGAAAGAGAGAGAGAGAGAGAGAGGGAGAGAGAGAGAGAGAGAAAGAGAGAGAGAGAGAGAGAGAGAGAGAGAGAGAGAGAAAGAGAGAGAGAGAGAGAGAGAGAGAGAGAGAGAGAGAGATGAGGAGAAGATTAAAATGAACGTAGGATCAGAAATAACTGGAAATGAGGTAGAATGTAGAAAAGTCACCGTGGCTGCATGGCCATTTTTTCCCTCCCTCTCCCGCCCCTCTCTCTCTTTCTGTGACCCTAATGAAACACTCATACTTCTTTTATTACATCAACCCATCAAAAGTTTGGTGATGTAAGAACCAGCGGCACATCTCAGAAGTACATTTCCCGCTGAGGTTCACCTTTTCATTTTTCTGATTTATTTTGCTTTTCATTTGATGTGACTCATATCTTGTTTCTACCCTCTGTCAAGCTCACGCCGTTCCCATAATAGGCCAGCTATTCCCACCCAAATGTTATTTTTGAATAGCGCACATTAGCAGCCATTCATCCATGTTCATAGACTCAGCTTGAAGTCCATGTTTGTATACATAGGAGTATGTCCCAGCTATAGTGCCGCATATTTGGGTAGGCGGGTCTCAGGAGCCTGTATTCCATCTGCCAATCAAAAGTAGTATGACATTAGCATTAAGCCAGTGCTAAGCTCTGCCAATCAGAGCCGGTGTATCAACCAAGAGACCAGTTAAGGAGGCTTGGTGCAACAACCAAGCTGAAACATCAACATAAATGATCGATTATCAAATAATTAATAACCAACATGTACATATTTAGTTTGATTAATTCATATGTAGCCCAATATTAAGATGTTAAGATATTAAGATATTATTTTTAGCGAGGTAAATGCCTTTAATAGTCCACCTTTGCCAGGATTCAATGTTTGCAATAACAATATTTCATGTAGAGTGACTTAAGTAAGTCAAGTCTGTTGTCTCACAAACAAGCAGAATTATGATGCTAATAGTCCGTTTTGTGTTTTCTGTATTAAGAGTCTCTTCTTCGGAGAACCAATTCATGCCTTGGATAGACAGTGAAGTCACGTAGAGACCTGAGCAGTTCACCAGGTGTCCGTGTAAAAAGTGAAGGACTTGAGTGGCTTGTGTTTAAACGTATGTACGCAGTGTTGTATTGGGAATGTGGGCGGGGTGGCATGGAGGGGGAGTGGCTATTGGGACTGATCTTAACTATTGAGCCGCAGTCAAAAGAAACAGACTGCAGAATCTGTTGCCTTGCCAACCGAGCCCTTCACAGAGTGGGAGGTTAATATGTAAAAGATTCTCAGCCAATGCAAATATAGGCTGCCATCTGTTTTATTTGCAGTACATTTATCACGTACTACGTACATGTGATGGAAGTTGTGCATGTACAATATCAATAATTGGGAGAAAAGTTATTTTTGGCATATGGATGCAAAAATGATGTGAATGCGATGTGAGTGTCCATTCTGTCCATCTCAAGCTTAAAGGGCATCTTCACCATGGCATTGTCATACTTTTTAGAGCAGGAATATGTAGAAAGACAATAGAAATGTAGAAATTTCATTATTAAAATACAATAATTAGATTTACCACATGTTTATGAAATGCATCAATAATCTTCATACACAGCTTCCAAGAGAGCACCCACAGTGCATTTACAAATGGAAACATCAATTTCCACTTCCCGAACAAAATGTAAATATCATTAGTTTGACTACCATATAGCACATTTATATCTTTCATATATTATCATCACATTTGAATTAGCTTTTTTTTTTTTTGTATGTTGACTATTAACAGTTTACTTTATCTACAATCCACAATACTTTACTTAAATACTGCAATCACTCACAAACCAATAAAGTAAAGAGATCCCACGCATACCAATATAAATAAACACCTCCATATGCAATCACATACCGTGTATATACAACTAGTAAGTTGTATTGATTTTTCAGTGAGCCGTCCCTTCCAGTATTGTTGTTTAAACACTACAACACGTTTTCTGATCAAATGGAAAAGTTTGGTGGTAAATTTGCTTCTGCATTGCCATCTCCCTTTTCCTGTTTAGATATGGGCAGAGCAGAAATACATCAAACTTGCTCCTTGTTGCTTAGGAACAGTAAGAAATAACCCTAACTTTCTAACGGCATCTGATCTTAACTCCCATAGTGCAGGCAGCTGTGTCGGTGTGTGTGTGTGTGTCCGTGTGTGTGTGTGTGTGCATGTGCACCGAATTAATGTGTGTGTGTGTGCGTGTGTGTGTGTGTGCACACAGGATTAATGTGTGTGTGTGTGTGTGTGTGCAACAAGTTAATGTGTGTGTGTGCATCAAGTTAATGTGTGTGTGCGTGTGTGTGTGTGTGTGTGTGTGTGTGTGTGTGTGTGTGTGTGTGTGTGTGTGTGTGTGTGTGTGTGTGTGTGTGCAGAGTGTTAGGGGCGACTGGGTGGACGTGGGGGTGACTGGGCAGGGTGGGGGTGTGGAGGAGCCTGGTCGGGGGTTTAACAGCGGTTGTTTCTAGGCAACAACTCAACAGATTCTTTTTTTTTATGGAATGAGTGTTTGTCTTTCTGCGCTCTCCCATCTTTTCTACTCATTATGGGCCGTCGTTTTCGTTCGAGTTCTGTGAGGTTTCCAGCATCATTAAAACTGGGCTATAAGCACTTGGCCTGGCTGCCTCGTGAACTGTAAAAAAACGGTTTACCAAACGCAGGGTAATGATAAAGGCTGTGTGACGCCAGTGACTTTGCTTCAGGACATTCCACCTGCAAAAAACAACAACAACCCCTGGCTCATCTTCACGCTGCCTGATGGCGTTTACACGCAGAACACAGCGTGGAAAGGAACTTTGTCGCCACACGTGTGAATGAATCTTTTATGTCTGATAACACTCATGGCATTAGAGATGGGAGGAAAGCGAATAACCTGCACGATACTCAAGCAAAAAACACGCAGACCGAGACAGGATCTGAGATGGCGGAGCAGAACCTGTGTTTCCAGGAACGGTGGAGACAAGAGGGCTGTGTACTGAGCTACTGCTCTATGTAGGACCCCAGTGTTATAGTGCCATGTATCACGCTCTCAGAATGTCACTGGCTCACCTCCTTACTGTAATGACAAGGGTTTCACTGTGTAGTTTCCAAGAGAGATGGAGAGTGATAACTAATAGAATTAAATATTAAGTTATTGGGGTACTTTTCCATCATATGCATGTAATGGATGTATTCAAACATTGTTTCAATGGGAAAAATTAAATGAAGAAAACATTTTGAATATAAAATAAGGTACTTACCATTTAATTACACTTGCACTTAATGACAGTGCCTGGATTGAAATATTGAAAATCATCCTTAATTCAATTCTGCTGCATGCTCAATTGAAACATGTTTTCATGTAGAATTCGCTACAACAGATCACATGGATAGGAAATGTAAAATTAATTGGCAGTCCCTTAATCACTTCTCCTTCCATGTGTACTATATGTACACGCACACATTTACACTCTCCTGTCGTGCAGATGTACTTCCTGTTGATAACCATTTTAATTGGCCATGCAAGGTGTTTAATTAGGGTGTTTTCAATTGGGTAGCTTCTAATGGTAACCTATGACAGACACTTATTTTCCATTTTTTTCTAATCCCAATTAGACTTCTTCCACCACCACCACCACCACCACCACCACCACCACCACCACCAGCAACAAAGCAAGACGAAGAAAGAAAATCACAGTGGCGTCATCACTTCCACATCAAATTCTTATCTTATCTTATCTTATCCTATCAAAAGCGCACACCGTGTAGTGAATCCAAGTTAACCACCATCTCAACCCACCAGTACCCCCAACCAAGCAACCAGCATGGGTTCTCCAGTTGATTGCCCCAGATAGGCACTGGAGAACCATAACCTAGCGCAGTGTGAAGCATGCACGGTATGTAGCCTACGTCAGCCATTTATAAATAAACATGAATTAACAATGTTGCTGGACTAGAATAATACCTGAGCCTGTGATATGAATGTATTAGTCATCCTGTATACAGTGCGGTATTATGTTCTATATGAAAAACACAAGGAGAGGTAGCCCTGATCCTATGCTGTATGTTACGAAGAAGGACTTTTCAAAAGAGAATAGTAGACCTCAACTATGGTGTCCTGCATGTTGCAAATATGATAACAAAACAAAATCAAATATGCAAATATTTAAATTATATAGTTTTATTGTCACAACTCCTCATCGTCACCTACACAATTATGTGTTGAGAAGCAGAATATGGATACGTTTAGAGATTTCACAATTATTCATATTTGGTATCACCGGTGAACTTCCGTTGACCAAAGTTCTGTTACCTCTCGCTGTGTTAAAACTTGAGATCATCTACTTCAGCAAACTGAAGCTTGTAAAATGATTCACTTTGCACAAAGCTGCTAGTCAGGCCCATCGGTCACCATGCCAAGTGGTTATGGCTGAACAATGACTGTTCAGAGGGACCGTAGGAGGCTTTTTGTGTTGGCCAAGTTCCACTTTTGATTGAGTTCATTGTGGTTTCCACACATTATACCACACCTACACCATAGAATATTACACACTCTTGCCACAGCTCATACTCTGTTACAGGCTGATTCACTCACTAGTCATAGCTGCTAATAATGTCTCCAATTATAAAAGGCAATCTGAATATCACGTTGTGACTGGCAGTGAATTTAAAAACCGGACAAAACCATAAAAAAAATGCACTGAACTGTCAATGATGAGATAATAATAATTATCTGTCTCCTGACCCTTAAGAATATGGACAAAGTGGGCACCTGATCTGAGAAGCATTCCTATACAGTTGCAGTGGTTTAAACCAGACAGAAAACAGTCAGGCCGCGCCCTCTGCTGGAATTATGTTAAAACAGCAGCTTGTATTTCTGTTCGATCTTTCACCCACTCTGCCGCTGCGTCGCCCCCCCAAGATGACAGGGCTGACACCAATTTAAGTGGGCGTGTTTATAAGTCACGTGGTCCGGTGGTCACGGAGCAGCGCGCTGTCTTACTGAAGATGAGGTTGCCGAGTTCTACGATTGTATCCGGACTGGTGGGAGCTAGAGGACTCGCTAAAGCTATGGTAAGAAACTACAGCAGGAACAAATATACATGTGATTGTGTTCGACAAAGGTAGATTTTCTTTAATTCATTCTCCGACAGCAAACTATGTGTTTTGATTTCTATTTTTAAATGCGGTGCGACGGACAGACCGGTCCGGTTAAGACTCAGGTGCCTATTGCACAAGCAAGTTAGCTTGTGGAATAGACGCAAAATGTACACAAGCTAGTTAGCTTTATCAATAGACACCGGCTTCATTCTGGCTAACACTACAGTAATTAACTGTCAGAACAAGCCTCGTTCACGTAAATTAAGATGAACATATTTTGGTTTGACTTTACGCTTTATACTTCATTCTGTGAATGTGGTACATGGTGTGTGGACCAACTGACCCAGGATCTCACGCTGTTCATGTTGCGGCTACCATCATTTTAGAACACATAATCTCATTTAGCAGTTCTGAATTGCCCCAAACACTGTCAGGTTACTAGTTAAATAAATGACTAATTGTGTAAACTTGCTGATGGGGATCATGCTGATGGTCCCTCCCCGAAGGAAAGCCTAGAATTTTGCATAAGAATAATTAATGTCTATATGGTTTGGCGAATTCCCCTAATATGTCTGTCTGTGTCTTATTCCTCTACGCAGTGTGCTCAGGCTGTAGATTGGCAGAAGGCCACGGCCATCTACGAGTTTACTGCCAACGACATCGATGGCAATGAAGTGTCTCTTGAAAAATTCAAGTGAGTCACAGCTGTAACACCTGTAATCAATCTGCTGACTGTTATTCATTATTCACCACCAGTTGTGTATGAAGTACTTGAAAGTCGTACTTCAGGATTGCTTATTTGAAAGTGACTTGTAAAGGTTTTTCATTCGGTTGAAAAGTACTAGTCTTTGCCTTTGCCAAATGTTAACAACTGTCTTTTTGTTTTTTATTCCTTCGACAGGGGTAATGTTTGCATTATTACCAATGTAGCCTCTAAATGAGGAAAAACCCGGATAAACTACACTCAGTTTGCTGAATTGCACGCCATGCACGCTGAGAGAGGTTTCCACATCCTGGCTTTTCCCTGCAACCAGTTTGGAGGGCAGGTACATTCTGCACTCACCTGTTAACAACTTCCAGAATAGCTGGAATGCTGGTGCCTGACATCAGCTGAATGTGCTTTGATATCATATCATTGTGAATGTCACATTATTGGGATCAAAGGGCATTTCCCATCAGTTTTTTTTTTTAATCTTGAGTGTTAAGGTTGGGCTAGGTTGATTGCAAAAATAAGCAGTGTGTCATGAGTTGCATGATGTGATAAAGTGGGACTGTGTCATAAGTTATTTGCCAAAAGGTCAACAACTATCTGTATTGTATCAATTTTTTTATATTCTATTTTTTCTATCCATCTTCTAGTATATGATAAACATCACCTGGTAAAACACGTTGGCAAAATGTATTTTAGATATTTTACACAAAACATGAATGTATGTTTCCCTTTCATAATCATGTTCCTCTTTTGTGTGTGTGTGTGTGTGTGTGTGTGTGTGTGTGTGTGTGTGTGTGTGTGTGTGTGTGTGTGTGTGTGTGTGTGTGTGTGTGTAGGAGCCTGGCACTGATGCAGAGATCAAAGAGTTTGCCAAAGGTTTCGATGCAAAGTTTGACCTCTTTAGTAAGATCGATGTGAACGGAGACAATGCCCACCCTCTGTGGAAGTGGATGAAGGCACAGCCCAAAGGCAAAGGACTACTGGGGAAGTGAGTAACGCTTGTTCACCACAAATGTTGTGATGCACCCATGCTTTGCTGCAGTAGGAATTTTTGAGATATTACTCAACGTTATCTTTAGTTTGCATTCCAAACCAACTGATTTCCTCTATGTCCTATTTTCCCCCCAAAACAGTAGCATCAAATGGAACTTCACCAAGGTAACAAGCTGTCTGAAAAATGTCTATTCATTTGAATGGTCTAAATTATTATCATTTTTATTATAGTAAAGCATACTTTTCTAATATATATGGTTCTTGGATTTGTGCAGTTTCTTATCAACAAAGAAGGGCATGTGGTGAAGAGATATGGACCAACAGATGATCCCATTGTAAGTGACTCTTCCAGTGCTAAATGGACTTCTAGTTTCACCGGTACCACTCAGACAGTATGTCATCTAGGGCAGACCATAGGTGAACCACTAACTTGTCATCAAGACCTTTTGCGGACCACCTCACATGCACACTGTAAAACATGGATAAATACGTGTGGTGTGACTGAGGAACGGGTACCACTGCCCCCTTTATACATCATGATGACTGCAAGGAGGCCATGACCAGTGGAAAGAAAGTCATCAATGCTGCGTAGGCTCAGTGTTTACTTGGCAAACACAAAATAAACCCAAATCTTTGCTATGATGGGATGCACGAGGAGATAAGACTATTTCAAGAATGAGATCCCGCGTACCACCGGCAGTACCCTCCCGCGCCAGGTGGTTTTATTGTTTTATTGGCGCTTTGTCGTTTTTATAACGCATGGTTTCACAAGCCCCGACTGGCGTGAACCAATACTGCATACTAATGCATACTTATTAAGGACATACCGTTCTGTAAATGCTTTTCGTCATGAAGACGAGATATGACAATCTGATCTCAATTGACAATCGACGCTTGCTGTCTGCTCTGGAGTTCAGAATGCCGCTGAATAACCAAAGTGAATATCTTGAGGATCTTGTGTTTTTTTAATATATTTTTTTACAATGACTCTTGTCTTGTTCGTCCAACAGACCATAGAGAAAGACCTTCTCAAGTACTTGTCCTAAGTCGTCCCCTTGGCCCTCCTCTCCCATGGGCCGCCGGGTGTTCTTTGGGGCGCGTCTGGACCAATGATGGCTTGTCCGTAAACCCAGTCCCTGGGAAGGGCAAGCCTGATGAACCTGAGCGTGCAACTTGTCACCAGAACCTGCCCTGCAAGATTCCCGGCATCAACATGGGAGAGTGAGCGACAGGCGGAGGCCACAGTCCAGTCACCTGCCACGAGACCCGCCCGCTCAACACGGCTCGAGCGACAAGCCATATGTTCAACATAAAAATGCTATTTAATTTTTGTGGCTGCATCACATGTAGCTTTCACACATCTTTCATTTGTGATGTCATTGCATGGTAGTATTATTTACCCTTAACGGGGTCCTATTAAGCATCTCAACTCATCGATGTATTAATGAGGGGAAAAAATAAACATTTGCGCCTGTCATGACAAATGCACTTCTTGAATTCTACAACACTTGCCACAAGATGGCGCTGTGGTTGCAGCGGATTATATCCGTGCGCAAAGGGGACACAGCCGTGGGACAAATCTGACACCACTAGCAGCAGTAGGTGGATGAAGCTGGTCAATGGACGTGTTGGCATTGATGGTAGTCCATCTACACGAAATGCAAACGTAGTCATGTAGCCTAGTTTTTTATTTTTTACAATAGGTATTGAAGCAAGTGGGGAGTTGATTTCGTGATGTGAACTCATCCAAGCGCATTCCGTCGTATCCTAACCAGTGAGGAAGGTCAAGTGTGCCTTTCGCCAGGAACCGGAGATGGAAGAAAACACTGCAGAAATGAGGGATGCCAGGAGGTCTAGCGAGACCGCTACGAGCTTGTCTCTACAGCTGGACTTTGTGGAAAACGGTACAAATTATCGCTTGCATTGTATTCTAGGTTATCCGTGTGTGTGTGTGTTTGTGTATGTGCGCGCGTAAGGTGCTGTACAGTCTGCCCCCGGTCCAGTGTGCGTCGCGGACACGTTGTTCGCATGTCAGAATTAGGAATGTGAATATCATTTGTTGGCTAGTTTTGTCGGTATGTTTGACAAATGTAAAAATGTATAGGCCTAACTGGATTTCGAAGATGAGTAATACAAGGCTATGCACACGCTCAATAACATGTGCATACTAGCCTATTCCCCAAATGTTGAAATCTAGTGCATTGAGCCTGCACATTTTATCCCTGAAATAGGAAAGCGCACCCAGTGAAACCGTATCCGATTATTAATAATGGATCGATTATGCAACAGCGATGCAATTGAAGTAGGCTAGGCTACTGACCCTGTTGTAAACGACTAACGGTATCTTCGGCTCACAGTTTGCACAATTCGACCCCAACAGTAAACCGAATGTCTACCATAGTCTGAGTGACTGACAGCTATATTGTGTTTAATTTGAATATTAAAAAAAACATCCACTTAGGGATGCTGAGGTTTTACACAGCGGAATCATTTGGCAGACCAGAGAAAACTGTTGCGAAACCACACTTGCTGCTCTTAATGTATCCATGGAGGTCCTACACACATTGGACTGCATATTAACTTCTATAATAATCAGCTTATCATACACTTAACATCTGCTGTGCCATTGCTAGCCACCAACCACGCACACGCACATACACGCACACACACGCACACACACACACACGCACACACACACACACACACACACACACACACACACACACACACACCACATTTGTTCCTCTGATTGTAAAAAGGCTCTTGTATAATCTATGATGATACAAAGGCTTTGTGGTATTAACCAACTCAGAGCCAGGCAGAGGTTCCAATTGTTTCATGGCCATCATGGAGTTGTGCATGACTCATATTTCTAAACTGAAGATACTATTCACTCATGCAGCTTGATGCGTTGCCTTACTCTATGAATACAGCTTAGTGTTGCTGTTAGTTGTTTTGTGTCTGTGAAATGACATACAGAAAGGTAACAGTACATTCACCTTTGTATGCATATTGCATACAGTTCTGCACCATACTAGACGGTTGAAAGATAGTGAAACACATGCATGAGCTTGTGTTTATGTCTCAGTAGGGCTTACACTCTGCAACAGGCCGCCATTTTCTCTGCTGACCGGGCAGAGGAGAGCTATAATCCTCTTTCCCCAGGACAAATACACACACACACACACACACACACACACACACACACACACACACAATGTCCACTGTAATGTTATTTAAATCCAAGCCTCATAACTACAACGGTCCAGGATAACAATTTAGCTGTAGAAAAACATCAACATCAAGGGGCGGCAGTAGCTCAGTGGGTAGAGCGGGTGGGCAGAGCGGCTCGTCCACTAACCGTAGGGTCGGCGGTTCGATCCCCTCGATCCCCCCTCCTCCAACTGTCCGCATGGCGAACCCCACAAATGTACTGATTGTAGGTCGCTTTGGACAAAAGCGTCTGCTAAATGCCCCCTTACCTTTACATCAACATCAAAAATGACAGTTAAGCTCTAACCTTCGTGGTAAGGTCAGTCATGCTTGCTCTTTGTTGTTACTGTTACTTCACACCTGTCAGAAGTCACAGGGTGTTATGGTAGGTTGACAAGAAATGTCTACAATTGAGTAATCATATTGGGAAATATCGATCAAATAATCCTCCCATGGCTCGCACATGTTTTTTACTGAAACAGTCCGCATATATCCGCAAACACTGAATATATAATATAGCAGATGACATGCAAACACATAACAGAAAGCAGGAATCAATTCAAAAGAAACTGGTTTCCTTACACCATAAACACTCATTACAGTCTTACTGCCTCCCACTCTTGTGGTCATTGTAGGGAATGCTGTGCCCTAATCCTCAATTCTGATTGGCTGTGGATGGTACACCACGACAGCAACCAATGGTGGCATGACCAGATTAAAGGGGAAGCCAATCCTATCGTTTGGCCTGATTAAAACTGATCTGGGCACCCCGGGAATAGAATATACATTTGCCGTATTCACAGCAAAAGTTTTCTTTGCTGTGAATATACAATTTTCTTTGGTATTTTGCTTTTTTTTAAATCCATTTGCTGGACAAACCGACGACAAACTTTCAATGGTTTGACCTTTAACGTTTAACTTTACTGCTGGTAAGTTATGATTGTAGCCATTTGGCATAGACTGAATGTGTTGTTGTTGTTTAAGAATCAGGAAATATAATTAAATATAGTATGTATAGTATAGTATGGCAAAACAGTCACAACTTTACATATACTGTAGTGATATCTAATCTGCATGTTATGTCAGTTGTTTGGGCACTATTATCAGAAATATATTATTGTGAACCATTATGATGGGAACAGGCATGGTGAGTTGCAGGTATAGCTGATGCGGCTGTCAAATAACTAACTAACTAGCTAGCCAACTATTTTAACCAGCCAGGAAGTTTTTCATAATGCTGTGTCCGCAGAACACATTTTAGTGGGGATGCTTTTAGCGAGAAGGCTCTGTCAGTAACATTTACAGCTGATAGCTTGGATTTGCAAAACGGAGGACCGTTCCAATAGTGTACAAGTCTGCAACGCTGCAATAAATGGAACAGATTTAAAAGCTGAAATGACCCCGGTTATTGCCAACAACAACCTGGATGCGTGGGTGTAGTTGTTAATGCTATTCTCCACAGTAATCCCGCACGTTGTTTTTGATTTGTTATCAATACCGGGATCAAATGGATCGTCTCTTCCAATGCAAGCTGAATAAAATACAGCGTCCTTGGGCAGCGATCAGTGGTTTTCAATGAACCCTACTAATCCTGTGGCAACTCTCCTTCCCGTGTGTCCACAGAGCCGGCCAAGAAGGCTTCTATATCAGAGGTGAGAGGATTTGAGTTAGCTCCTTCTGTCTCCGTTGATCTCTGATTCCATTTACTGCCTCTCCGTCTCCCCCTCTCTGTCTCTCTCTCTCTCTCTCTCTCTCTCTCTCTCTCTCTCTCTCTCTCTCTCTCTCTCTCCCTCTTCCCCATGATGTCAGATGCCGTCCCCCTTTGGAGCGACGCACGAGAAGAAGATTGGCCACAGGAGAGTCGATGCCTCTGGGGAGACGACATACAAGAAAGTACGTCTTCTCGCCCGCTCTCCCCTCCAGGGGGGAGAGGGGGAGGCCTTGCCTGTGTTTTCGACGCGCTCCTCTCTGTGTAGGGGATCCACCTTCTCACCTCTTTTCTGTGATCTGTGTGGGTATCCGTCTCAGAGGTTCAGGGTATACATGTCGTGGTTCTGCAGAGGAAGAGGAGTTTGATGATCAGTACGTTGCACCCTGGCTGGGTACACAGGCCCTGTACACACAAGCACTCTCCGAGGGCCTCTGAGGGCCTTTAACCAATGGTCACATGTCTTAACCAATAAACATCCCTACACATTACTCCTACTGTGAGGGTAATCACTACTTAACCAGAATGCCACGTTGAATCATATCAATTGTGAATGGTACAGTCTTTAGATTGTACTACTTTTAAAATCTCACAATCTAAAAGATAAACCTACAGTACAGTGGTATAAGGGCACGGACTTTTCGAGGGTCCTTCCTGCATCAGGGCCCAGGGTAGTCCCGCCTTTTTCCCCCCCCCCACTGTGACACTCCTGGGTAGGCGACTTGCTCAAAGGCACGACGAGCACTCCACAGGGCGGCCGGGGTTTGGCGCATTGCTCAAATCTCACTCAATTAGTATTTCTCAAAAGTCGTCGTTAGCAAATGACTGCAGTTTTAGCCCAGATGTACGCGGCCGCATTGAGACTTTGCGGTGCCCACGGGGGCCAGCGTATCAAGTACCCAGCTACCCCCCACCCCGTGGCACACCAACCCCACCTACCCACCGGGGGGGTATCCGCCCTTGTGCGGGCTCTTTGTATTATTACTCTAAGAATTATTTCTGAGTGTCGTTCT
>OMKI01047105.1:0-10811 GCA_900302315.1 Phycis blennoides
GAGGTAAAAGAAGGTCTCGGCCACGGGCTGCAGGGCCACGTAGCTCCAGAAGTAACCGCGCGTCCAGGCCGCCTTGGGCACCGCCGCCGACATCAGCCGGCGCACCTGGTTGGGCATCCAGCACACCGCCAGCGCCCCCACGATCAGACCTGGCCAGGGGAGGGAGGGAGGGACGGAGGGATGGAGTTGAACAAAAACACGATCAATTCGTCTGAATTTTCCGATACCTTTTTTTTTCACTATAAGACAAAACAATAGAACCTTTGCTGAAATCGCGTCTACTAATTGAAACTCTTACTTGCACCTTTGCTCAAAGGCACTTTGCTGGGAAACATGGTTCGGAGGAGACTGACACTGGAGACTGACACTGTGGACATCCCTCACTGATCAATAAGGACCACTGGGTCCCGTTTTCCTCCATCTATCGGTTATCCTCCCGTGCTTTTAATTTGAAACATGCTGTGACCAAACATCATTTACAAATAACATCAGATGGCTTCATTTGAGACCTAATCTCTTGCTGAGAGAAAAAAAAAAGGCAAGCTTGTTTACCCGCTGCAAGCCGGCTCTATGTTTAGAAGGGATAACATTTAGTTTGATAAACCAGATCCTTGTTGAATTATCATATCTGGAATGAATAGAGCGGTGGTGTAGAATGAGCAATCGGTAAACGAAATGGAGATCTTAAGAACTTAACATCTTCACAGTTTGACGTTAAAGCATATTAAATTGCTCCAATTGTAATTAGCATTTAAGGCCGTTTGAGAGTGGAGAGGGGATTGGTTTCTTCCTTAACGTTGTTGTCCATGTTTAAGTGTTTTTCAACCTAAGGTTTTTTTTGCTCTTAGTGCGCATTCTTATCGATTATTTGCGTGTTGTTCTGGTTCTGGAACCGGTGCTCTGACTTGTGTCTATTATTGTGTATTTGAAAATGTCAAACTGCATCAACAGACAATATCCACACAGAAAATATATTTTTACGGTAATGCAATACCTCATTGTTTGTGGTCGGCCCTATGGATCTAAATTGTAGTTTCAAGTTTCGCTCCGAATTTTCCTCAGTGGGGGATATAAAAAATTGACAAGATCCACACACTGTTAAACAGAAACCAGAGGGACCCGGATAAATAAAAAATATCTCATTCATTTCAGTTTCTGCCTCTGTTTGCCTAAAGGGTAAACACAGATATTGCAGGATTTATTCAACCCAATAGAGTCCCACAGAATATTTCGGTTACAACATATAAAGATTTTTTTTTTCAAACCATGACAAGTAAAGGTGCACCAACAAACTCCAACACCCAGCTGTAGAGCCATGGCCAAAGTCGGCAGTTACAAACTGTCAGCTGTGGTGGACGACCCAAACTTCACCCGACAACTGCCAATAACCGCCAACGGGTTTGGTGCACTGGCACAATGTTGATGTTTGTTAAAAAGCCACCACTGACTCTCTCTCTCTCTCTCTCTGTCTCTCGCTCTGACATGTAAATTGTATTTAGTTTCTCGCTCACTGTTTCACACTGTCTTCGCCTGTCTCTCAACCAAACTATGTTTGGATAGTCCTCTGTCTAGCGCCTCTATATATACTGTATGTATTTTTTTGATTTTATCTATCAGTTGCTCCCTGGGTGTTAAATATCAGACTTCATCGACTTTTGACGTTGAAACAATGAACCCACCTACCAAGTCACTAACAAATGAACCAACCAACCAACTAACCATCCAACTAACTAACCAACCAGGGTTCACAAACAGTGTGTCAGACTGATTCAGTGTCTATTTCTTGGCTGATGTAAGGATTCCTGTCCACATTAACCTGAAGTCTGTTGGTGGAGTAAAAATGCTGTCGGCATGCATTGTTGAATAGGCGAATAATGAAAGAAATGAGCTAACAGAGTGAAAAAGAGAACTTTCAGAAGTTCATTGTCATGGTTAATAGAAGGAATGACTTTGTCAGAAGCATAAGAATGTTCTTGTTATTGTATAGAGCCCCATGGTAACACAGTGTTTGGATGATGACAAACAGGATATTGTTAAATGCCTACCATAGTGTTTACAAAGCCTGTCTCATCGTCACTGTCTAATCCAATAAAAGCTATTTTGTCATTGAAAGAAATGGGACTTATGTGTGTTGATTCCTCCGTTAATGTCTGATATTTGATCAAAGGGGTAGCAGGGGTAAGTCACAGAGGGAAGTCTGTGATACCAGTGAATACGGTCCACATTCACTCTGGATGGGAAACCCGTAGCATCTTACACACACACACACACACACACACACGCACACGCACACGCACACACACACACACACACACACACACACACACACACTCACGCCTTCCCCCACTACATGCCTTTTAAGGGTCTTCAATTAGCCTAACCTGCACTGCACCACCTCACCGCAGAGCATGTGAACCCTGCTGGGTGGGGGGGTCCCAGGTCTCTGGGTGAAGGAGGAGACCACCCTGGGGGGGGGTCCTAGGTCTCTGGGTGAAGGAGGAGACCACCCTGCTGGTGGGGGGGTCCTAGGTCTCTGGGTGAAGGAGGAGACCACCCTGGCCGCCGCCGTGCCGCCCTTTTGACAGAGCCACCATCGATCCGTTCCCTTCAAGCCGCTGAACCCGGCGCTGTGACTCCTCTAAGCGCGCGCTGCACCGCAGACAGAGGAATACGACACGGTGAGGCCGCGTCTCCGTTCAGACGTCACCGTTTGTCTGCCTGATGACCGACTGAACGACTGTTCCGGCTCACATTAGCAGACGTCGTTCAGCCGCACATCGCCGCCGACGTGTCACTTTGTCGTCTCATAACGGCCGCCCGGCGCTTTCCACGGGTCAATCCCTCAAGCTTTAAACAGCCACTTACAGGGGAAAGCCTGCGTGATTGCAACAAATGGTTATTTTCGCGGCGAGCAGCGTGATGTGTTGGTGGCTGGGCTGCACTCAGACAGGCCCGGCCGCCTCGTCTGGGGATCGCTGCTTAATCCCGCGGGGAGAACGTCGGTACTTTCCGCACGGCTGTCACGCTGATTTATGCGGCCGTACGTGGCGGCGGCGGGGAGGTGATTGAATGCGAGCCGAGGTAAGGAGGCCCGTCAAAGCGTATCATTTAGTTTGGGCCGGCGCAGACGTTCTGGAGACTGAGGCGTGTTTTTATCGGTTTGTCATTGACAAAGTTTCCGTTCGGCAACAAAGCTGGTTCAAGAACCAAAACTTAGACCATTATATTCAAAACTGTTAGCCCATTGTAGATGTTCCTCGAAAGGCCGAGAAGATGCGCTTTTTGACGAAGATTGTAATGTTTTTTGTTTTTTTTAAACGCATAGCTAACGGAGCTAGCACAAATAACGGCAGGCCGTCACACCCCAGAGCCGCCGCCAGGCACTGAGGCCAGGTTTGGCGTGGCGTCTCGCCGCGCGCAAAGCACGCACACACCTCGGCCGTTTTTGAGACGAGAGTCACGGTGCACACAGACGCAGGGAGCTGCCACGCGTCCTCACGACTCAACGTGACACGAGAGGTCATGGGGTCAAACCGCTTACCGGAGAACTGCGTCCGGTCGCTAAGCAGCGACGTGCACATGCTGTACCGCATCAGCACCATTCTGGTTCGGACTCCCAGATGTTTCCCAGATGTTGGTGATAACCACAAGGGGTGTGGGGGGCAGAGGACTGTGGCAGTAGCACAACAGCTACGTGATTCCCACTGATACAGCGCAGAACCCTTTTCCATCCTTCAATATTTCATGTGTTAATATTGGATAAACGTTATAATTCCTCTGTGTCTGAGAAAGAGGAGAGAGAGCGAGGAGAAGGAAGGAGGAGGGGTAGATAAAGTCGAGTAAAAGTTATTGGCAAAGACCTTAGACTGCATTTGAACCTTACCAAACACATCGGTAAATAATACATAACAAATGTCCACCTTCCATTGTATTGTTAATTTTCTATCGAACATCTTCAGAAGTTGGACCGAATTGAAGATCAATACAAAGAACAATGATGTGAGATTTGAAATTGCCAGGAAAATAACCTTAAGGATAATAGATGAATATGTCAATGGGTAATTATCTCTATCTTTTTCTTCTGGTGCAGCAGAGCCTGTTTGTTTGTTTGGCATCACGTCCACGGCAGGGCTCCTTCATGTTAGCCTCACAAAGATGTGTGGGGAAATAATAGGCTTTGTTCAATCATCGGGTTTATGTACTGAGGTCCAACACAAGGGAACAGAGAGGAGAATCCTCATTCTGTTCTTTATTTTTATCCGGCTGTCTGTCTATAAAAGAAACTAGTGTGTACATTTCCAGTATTAATATTAATAATAATAATAATGATGATGATGATAATACTAATACTAATAATAACAATAATAATAATAATAATAATAATAATAATAATAATAATAATGGACAGACATGAGAATAGACATGAGCACACAGAGATTCCCATAGGTTCCGTGGAAAACGGCTGAAACGTTCACAGCGTTGACTGAAGGCCAAGCCATCTGAAGCCCACCGAGCTGGGCCGCGCGATGAGGGTCCTCAGGATGCAAGCGTCAGGAGTCACAGGGCCGGCGCGGCCACAGTGCAAAGAGGCTTAAAACAGCCTGTCTAGACGAGAGATTAAAAGAAAGAGATGGGCGGAAGAAGGGAACAAGGGAAGACATAGAGAGAACGACACCCACTGGGCTGCATGCAAAGAGACCACAGCAGACGGACGGAGGGTGCTCAGAGGGAAACGGGAAAGAGAAGAGACAGAAGAGAACGAAGAGACAGAAGAGAACGAAGAGCAGGAAGAGAATGAAGAGCAGGAAGAGATTGCAGAGAAAGAAGAGACAGAAGAGATTGCAGAGAGTGAGATAGTTGAGCGAGTACTTGGCAGAGATACCAAATTGCTTAAAAAAATGTGCTCTCTCTAAATCTTGATAAATAATTGATGAAGAATAAATGAGCTAAACTGGCTTTAATTTTCTAATTGATTAATTGCAATCTATTTTAATGAACTCATTGCTTCTGCGTAATGAACCGTTATCTGCAGTGTAATCAGTTGTATTATTTATCTTTGATATGCAGATTTTCTGACAGGAGTTGGGAGAACAGTTGACTGTTTCCAAAACTTTTTTTGGTTTTGTTTTTGTCAGCCATGGTTTAGACCTGCAATTTTTATCTAAACTTCACTTGCCTTTGATTAAAATAAACATCAGATATTAACTCACGTTTATGATTATGATCCTGAAAACAAATATTATACGCTAACCCAGACTATGTTAGGCTGTTCCAGACTACGTAAAGGCTCACACACAAAGAAGCTCACACAGCCTAGCATAGTCTGAAACAGCCTAGCGTAGCCCCCTGCAGTCTAGCATAGTCCCAGCCTAGGCTATGCTATCCTAACCAAGGCTATGCCAGACTGTAGGGAGCTGTGCTTCAGGGAATGCAGGCTGCACGATGCTAAGCTAACCCAGGCTATGCTAGGCCAACCAAGGCTGGGACTATGACAGACTGTAGGGGTCTACGCTAAGCTGTGTGAGCATCGCAGGCATTAGTGTCGTCTCCAATATTTTCTGGGAGGAAAGGGCGACTTCTCCTCAGCGGAGAATTTGTTTAGGTTAGTACCACCTGTCATGGCCGCTTATTGATCACAGTCAAGGCGGTCACCTGGAAAATTGGTACTGCATCAGCACTGAGCAACTGAGAAAACAGCTCATCCTGGACACGGCATGCAGACTGAGCGCCTGAATTCCAAGTCTGTGTACATCCACACTACAATGTCAACTGATATCCATACATAGTACATTGGGTTTTATTGTTGTTTTATAAAGTATTGCCTTTGTTTTATTGTCAACATGAACACACCAGCCGCATAATAGAAGGATTCTCTATAGACATGGAGACTAAATAAATAACTAAATAAATAGATACATAAATAAATCTGTCTCCCAACCACAGGCAGCCCACTAATTAGAGGACCATTAAACCAGATTATTGTGAGCAACAAATCTCCAGCCTTGATTGGAATCTCTAAATGTAGTCACTCATTATAGTGGAGCAGTGTGGCCGTGTGTAGTCGGCTGGAGTACTGAGCCTCAAGGGAAGGAAGGAAAGGGGATTCATTGAACAGACTGGAAGTCAAACCGCAATCCTCAAATCACCGCCGCTTCTTCTGAATCACAATCGTGTTGCTCTCATACACATGTTCTACAGACTTCTCAATAGGTGTTGTTTTTTTCCTTTGTAGTGTGAATGTTTACAGACGACGTGCAACTACAGACTATAGAAAATAAGGATGTAGGGTCCGTGGCATCACCCATTGGTTTACACACAACCCTGATGAAGCCTACGCCAAGCCACTTTTCAAAGCTAGGCTTAATATGGCAAGCTGTTTTTAATCGAACCACACTACAATCTGTTGACAGAAATGCAGTTATTATTAAGAGCAATTGTCATAGTCAAATTGTATACTCACTAGTCAGAATGGCAGTTTAAGATATTCACAATAACAATCTTACGAGTAGAAATTGTATTACAAGATATCTACAACTTTGACTGTACTCGTCAAACAAATCTTTAATTCCAAAAAATATATAGTTTTTACATTCAACAGCTCGACTAGAGTCAAATTGTTACTAGTCATTATTTAATTATCAGACATCCAAAATGAAAAAACATTCCAGATATCCATCATGTCTGGATGCTATTTTGGATATCTAAAATATAATTGTGGATAGTCAATTCATCCTTTTTATCTTAAAACGGCATCCCGTCAACAGATCATATATTTGTGAATATATTTGTGAATATATTGTGATCCAGAAATTTTACTAGGTCTTGAGCAGAGAAATTGGGGGCACAGATTTCCCGGAATAATGACCCCTGCTCCCATTCACATGCAGGAAATGTTCCTGAACATTACAGGGAAAGACATAAGGAAGTGTAAAAGGGGCTTTGCTTGAATTCTTTCGCAACCAGCAATGGAAACGATCCGTATTTGGCACATTGAGGACAAGAATTGAATGGCCGCAGTAGTCTATGGTCAAAACATGTAATATTCAACTCTTACTTTACTCAACTCTAACTTTTCAATACGGAGATGAAATAGCCACTGATATTGTAACCGAACAAAAAAATATTTGCTTTGTAACATGAGAATTAAATGAAATTATAAAAAAAATTGACGGTATGTTGGTATGGATGTGGTATGGATGTAGAAAGGTATTTTTGCATCCAATAATCGCGTGCCTCCAGAGAAACAGCACTTTAGTTGTTTCTGTCAGCGCTTCACAAACAGGAGGTCATGGCTGCCACTTTGGGTCTTGCTTCATGTAGCCGTGGAGTTAAGGGCTGAGGGCTCTTTACAACTGAAATCGACTTGACTTCCCCACAATAACAAATGAAATCGTTGTAATGTAGCTTATTGCCATGTACAACAAGGTAGTGGTGAAGGACTAAATATAATAAGAGATGGAGTGGTATTATATTTGTATATATATATCATTTTACAATCGGAAATTCTCAAAAACAAACTGTGACTGGATCAATGTGTTACTGGGTTGCAGGACTTGTGTACTAAGGCGAGTTGAGAGCTGAGCACCACAGAGATGTGTTTGGGAATGACTCCCACTCAGATAAGAAACCCAGCAGATCCTCACAGAGGTTCTCCTTCCTCTCGATCAGGGAGGACCACACAATGTGAACACCAGCAAAACATTTGGATTCCGCCCTTCACCATGCTCCCGAGCCAAACCCCGACATTAACATGATTTACTGCTGCCCATAATATTTATGGGGCATGACATCACCCAATATGTAGATCCCATAAATCTGGATTCTGTCTCGGTGATCAGCGTTTGCTAAAATCTGCACATAATGATAAATCTTGTCGTTGTTTTAATCAATGTGTGCAGTAACCTCGGTATGTGTGGGGAAAGGTACAAACAATATTCAGTACGAGAGAAAATAAGTAATATATTTTTAAACACAGGCACAGGCACGCGCACCCAAGCACACACGCACACACACAAATAATGTTGTCATGCTGACAGCTAAATGGAGAAACCAAAGTAAACAGACGCGCGTGGTGTCATGCATGTTAAAAGTCACACATTACTGCTTGAAGCTAATTGCCATAAACCATGATGATAATGTCTCTGATAAATATGAATTCCAACTCAACACCTATCAACTGAACTATAAATCCAAATGACAAAATATGATTTCTCTATATGGCGTCTAACTCCCCGGTATGAAATGAGATGGGGTTTAGTCAGTGGAAGTAAAATGATATTTTCTGTCCAGTCAAGCACAAACAGACAATTTCTCTCCTCTCATGGTGAATGAACGATGAAGCAATTATAAATAATCAGAGGATAATTTCAAGAAGAGCGTGAATGAATGATTTACTTGAGTGAATTTTAACAAGTCACCACAAAGAAATATCTTTGATGATGCACGGACCAGGACGACATAAAGATGTTGCTTCTTGTTGATAGGTTATCCTGTAAATTGGCATGTTTGGACTTTACAGTTAGAGGGGCTGATGCAGGCGGAATTCGTTCAGTCGAGAGGTTCTCTCGCTCGACCTCTCTCTGTCTCTCCCCACTCCCTCACCTCCTGCTCTGCCCACAGCTCTCTGTCCCTCACCCCCTCTCCCTCCCTCCCTCTCTCTCTCTCTCTCTCTCTCTCTCTCTCTCCCTCTCTCTCTCTCTCTCTCTCTCTCTCTCTCTCTCTCTCTCAGCAGTTGAAGGTCGGTGTGTCAGTGTACAAATAACACTTTACCTAAATAGCCTCCCCTTCAATAAATTCTACCAAAGAAGAAGAAGAGGGACCCGCTCCTTGACTGGGCCACAAATCACCACGCAAATGACAAGAGCTGCGACTGACCTTTCACGGAATACTAAATAGCAGCTTTGCATCAATCACATAAATGTTGGCGGATGCCGAGGGGAGAAGGAGGGGGCGGCCATTTTGTCTGTCGCGCTGTTAAAGCGGAAGGGAACAGCGTCACGAGCCCTTTCTTATGACATCCGCGGCGGGAGCACGACGTGCAGACAGGGGGCTCAGGGCGCTCTATCTGTGTTTACCTCTCCGGTGTAACCTTTGGCTTGTTTCCTGTTGTGCTCCTCAGACTGCGGCGTGCCAATTAAAAGCGGGCGGGTCGTGGACGGAAGGAGGGAGGGGAGGCAGGAGGGATGTGATGTGGAGCCTTTATGTTGGCCTCCTGCCTCCGTGTGAGAGATCTGGGAATTCTATTTCTTTTTTTTCCCATTTGTGAAAGGGATCGGGACAGTATTTGTATTTTTTTTTTTTTTTTAAACAAGCAACCTGCATCTGTTTCTTGCCGTTTTCCCATCTAAGTTTTAGGGAAAATCAACTAATACTTTGTGACTATTCTTGATTCTAAATAGATTCAGCTGGTCATCTGTGTATTGATATTGTATATTTTAAGTTGCATCTTTAACCTTCAGTGCATGATTCATTGGTCTCAGGGTCTTTAGTGGCTATCACAGGGAGAACCGGGGTGGTAACTGGGTGGCCAGATGACTGGACGAGCACAGAACCCATCATTTGGGTCAAGTTCCAAAAGGCAGAATTGGGCCTATTATTCAGTTCAGTTAATTTGCCTTACCCTCAAGCTCTGATGGGTTTTTTTGTTGGTGGGTAAAATCTACAAAACAAATCATCTTCAGATCCAGCAGTCTCTCTACGCTGTGTAGCACAATGTCTGTGTGGAGACGGCACAGAGCCTGGGCAAGAAACCAAAAGTGAAAAGGGTGGAGTTATGCCTCATTTTCTGTTTCACGGAGGAGATATTCTGCCGAAGACATACTGGGAAGGGGAGTTTAATTAGTTTGTTTCTACTGCGGCCAGTCCACGCCGTGTTGATATGAAACCTTTATAGATTTATTTTTCAGTTTGCTGGAGCTGGCCGAGTTTGTGTTCACTGTTAATAGCCAATTACGTGCTTACATAGCCCTGCTTCTAGCAATGTGATTGGTGGAAACAAATATGAGCTGAAAGAGCTTTGAGCTTGTCGCCGGTCAGACTTTGTTTTTAACCTGAAGTCTGATTTGTGAGACTAACCGACCAAAGACGTAACCTATACAGACAGCCTTAGAGTTATGGTATTAAGAAGTATTCAATACGTATTCATAAGTATTAAAGCTTGAATATCCCATGGCTGTGCTTTATCTGTATCTAGCTGAGAGACTGGCAATCAAATGGTTGCTCCTTCAACTCCCAGGCTCCTATTGGCTGAAGTGTGGAGGCACTCTTGGGCAAGGCATTTAATAGCTAATTGTTGAGTTGAGCTGGAGTGATAAAAGTAATTTGCAGTCATAAGTGATGCTACATGCAGTCCGTCTCACCATGCAGTGTTTTTCACTCAAGAAAGAAATCAGTCAATGGAATTATCACAAAGTCAATTATCCCCAAAATTATAAGATTTGAGGCTTTCATCAGAAAACCAGGAGGGTATATTGTATGTGCGACGTAATCCACATAGGGGATTACATTTAGTAATTATATTTTGAGGACAAAAAAAAGACCAAATTACAATTAAAAGCGTACATGGTAAAAGTAGAACAAAAGGCCGGCGCTGCTTTCATCTTTTATCGGCTTAATTTTTAATAGTATTTATTTTTAAAGCTGTAACAGACTGACCGTTGAAGTGACGCTCTGTGAAGGGTTCAAAGAAAGAAGCACCACCTGTATATAACTACCAGGGCCTGGAGGCCCACACCACAGCAATACCCGAAAAACAAACAAGATTGCTTATTTCTGAACATGATCGATTTGCTTTTTTTCAAAATATGTCGTTA
>OMKI01047110.1:0-10471 GCA_900302315.1 Phycis blennoides
TGAAGCCTCTCGTTTGGCGCATTACAACAAGCGCTCCACCATCACCTCCAGAGAGATCCAGACCGCAGTCCGCCTGCTGCTCCCCGGTGAGCTGGCCAAGCACGCCGTGTCTGAGGGCACCAAGGCTGTGACCAAGTACACCAGCTCCAAGTAAACTCGACTACTGTCTGAAACCAACGGTCCTTTTAAGGACCACACATCCCTACCATAAGAACTATCCTTAATTGTATTTCTGACTTGTCGATGTACGACTACGTTGGCTGTTCACGTCAATTAAAACCTAACCACAAGGTTTACGACTCCTTCGAAACATTGATGATGCCAGGGGGTCAATGTAGCAGTTGCTGTTGCCGCCTTAGCGACTAGCTTGTCATTTGTTTAAATTAATAAAATGGGTTTAAGTGTCTTTCAGTAATAAGCACGATAATGGATTGAGAACGCGGTTTACAAAGTTGAATGTTTATGCTTTTTGTATAGGCAATTTGTATGACCAATCTAATGTTTAGGGTCGCCATTTCACGTCTTGTCTATGGAATCATGATTCCTCTTCAATCATACTCCAGCCTTTCCTATATATATAAATAAGATACTTCCTTTAAACAGAAGTATCATGGCATATACATCTCAACGCATAACACAAGCACACTCACAATTATCGTCAATCGTTAAATAAAACTTGAAGTAAATGCACAAGTTAGACCCTAAATTGGTTGAATGAATAATTTTACAACAGCGTTTACATTTTTTTATTTGGTTTCTGCAAAACTGCAAAATGTGAGCTGGCCGCTCTCTGTCAGCCCGAGCTGCCTGGTGATGAACAAGGACATCTTTTTGTCCTGCTATGGCCTAACCCTGGAATTTGTCCCTCAAAACATGTTTTTTCAGCTTCGCTCATATGTGTTTCATTGGAAAATATTTGTGAGCCGGCGTCCCCGAGCCCTTTTGTCAACTTTAACTTGCTGTATATGATCAGGGGCTGTCTATCGCTATGCGTTCAATATGTCAGGCTATGTTATTAGGAGATCAGGAGCCGTCATATAAACCACACGTCAGTCGCTTCTGCCAGGTCTTCATAAAACTCATCATTTGACGCCATCTGTTGATGACGCATATTTTAGGACAATGTTTGCGCTCAAACCGAGGGCTGGTGCGCGAGATAGCGCCAAGGTTCCAAGAACAATGAGAGGAAGGGTTCGAGAACCAGAGCTACTTTGATGTAACAGCGCTAATAGTGAATCGTCAGTTCAGTTTTTCCATGTTACATTGATATTTGAAAATGTACCACATCAAAGCGATCAGTACAAAAGAAAATTCAAAACCAGTCAAACAAACAATAAAAAAAAATTAAAAAGGGAAAATATTTGCATGTCCTTGTTCACTTGTAAACACAATTAGACAGCTGATAACGATGATGATAATGATAAAACCAGACACAAATTGAATATAAATACAAATACAAATAAACCCAATAAAAGCTTAAAGTTTACAAAAGCAGATAACAGCTTTTCAGGTAAGGACATAAAACAGGTTAAATCTTTAACCATCCGCCATTCTTTTATTAAGCTGGCATTTTGGGCATTTAACTGTGTTGTGTTCATTATCAGCATGTTTTCTCCAATGCTTACCCTAGTGCTTAGGGCTACTTTACCTACTACTCGCCTGCTAGCCTGGTGATGTTCTGAAATAGAAACATGTGACTAATCATACCTCAATTGAAAAGAGAATACTTTTTCTCTCCCTTGAATACATTTTCTTGATACTGCTTTCATGTGCTGCTGATGCTGCTTATTCAACTGTTATACTGGCAGAATCCGACTGTCAAACATTGTAAGATTGATGTGTTATTGCATGAATTAAGACTATTATATCGACATATGTGTATAAAAGCAGATATATAGTTCCTTACTTACTCACCACCTTAATTATCATCTGGGATTTCCAAATTAGTATAGCGAATTTAGTATGATAGTTCACAACTGTATCATGACTTATGCATTTACTATTTGAATCCCCTTAAATGTCTGGCTTAGAATCACATTTATCATTATACAACTATTACATCATAATTAAATGCACTTACATTGCACCAATTCAAACTGTATGAATCTGGTTGGGTAGCACCTTTATTATTAGGCCTACATGAAAACTCAAGTTGAGTAGTCAGATATATCCTATATGATCCAGAATATTACTGATGATCAGTTACACTGGCGACAGAAAACACCAAGGAACAACGTTAACAGTTTGTCAACGCACAATGTTTAACCTTATAAAACGTTAGACGCGTTTAATGACTAAAATAAATGCTATGTATTTTAAATACATGAGTCTGGTTGTCCTGGGTGCTCTATGCAAGCCTCTACCAACGCGTGTGTTTACCAGCCACGAAATACGTTAATTTAAGCCTACATTACAAACACACAGGACATATTAATCACTGCCAACTGTTGATCTGAAGTATCAGTCAATTGAAAAACACTTCCTGTATTATTAAAGTATTTAGATATTAATAAAAACAAATCTCAAATAAACCTAAGTCAGATCATGACCATGTCACGCCGCAATAAAAGATATTTTAGAAATATTCTCGACATCGATGGTGCATAAAACTCGGTATGGTGGAAATTGAACATATGTTCTTGCAGTTTGTTGAGAAGACGCGTCTAATATTGCCATCGTGTGTCAATTCTATCCGGATAAAATTATGGAGGAAACACAAACGAGACGATATTTCTTCCTCGCCGAGAAACCCCTCAGTGGTTGAGTCTCTACGGTTCTCACTAGCTGTATAAGGCCAGCCCACTGGCTCAGCACACCACACTCTCTAAATCGACTATCGTTCTACGACGACCCGAGAAGATGGCTGAAACCGCCCCTGCTGTCCCTGCCGCCGCCGCTCCTCCGGCAAAAGCAACTAAGAAGAAGACTGTTAGGCCGAAGAAGGCCGGACCAAGCTTGAGCGAGCAGCTCATTCAAATTTTGACCGCGTCCAAAGAACGCAATGGACTATCCTTGCATTCAATGAAGAAAGCTCTGCAGGCAAGCAGCTACGACGTGGAGAAGAACAACTCCCGCGTCAACCTCACCATCAGAGGCCTTGTCCAGAAGAACATGGTGGTCCAGACCAGGGGAGTTGGCGCTTCTGGGTCTTTCAAGCTGAACAAGGAAGTCAAGGAGAAGAAGAAGACTGTAGCCAAGAAAGCTACCGTTGCTAAAGTCAAGAAGCCCGCTGCCAAGAAACCTACCACCCCAAAGAAGGCTGCTCCAAAAAAGAAACCAACGTCCGCCAAGAAAGTCATCGCTAAGAAATCTCCTAAGAAGCCGAAGAAGGCTCCGGCCAAGAAGGCGTCGACAAAGAGCCCTAAGAAGGCAACTCCGAAAAGCCCCAAAAAATCGAAACCAGCCAAGAAGCCCGCCGCCGCCGCCGCGAAGAAGCCAGCCAAGGGTAAGGTTGCTAAAAAGGCAGCCCCGAAGAAGAAGTGAACGCTCTATCTTGGGTTATGGTGACCCACCCCACAAAGGCTCTTTTAAGAGCCAACCACATGTCTTAAAGAGCAATATTCTGTTATGCAAGTGTGTACGTAGGCTGATTAACCGAATAGTTTTAACGTCTCATCTGGTGATGCAGTCGTCCTGTGTTTGCAAATTACTATACACATTTCAAAAATGCGAGAGCTATAGGACGCCTGCAAAGTTAGTATCTTACTTGAGCTTGGGGGACGAAAACATCGATAGACGGGCTGTTTGCCCAGTTACATTATTCGAAAAACGCAACCCCAAAAACTTGTGGGTTGTCAACACATGCAAAGGTAGTGTCGAGATCAACAGACCAACAATATGCACCAATTGTCCATTGCTGTGGTAAAACCGAATCCCATCGTAAGGGGACACTGGCACGGGAGACGACGGTGAGTGCTGAATGAAACCAACAGAGGTGTTGTATTGAACCAAAATATGTTTTTTTTTTTAAATAAATATTCAGTTGTCGACAATTGAACAGACACAGTTATACAGAAAGCAATACATATGCCCAGAGACAGACGCCACCACAAGCCCAGACAGGGACATTGAAATGCTAAAGATGTCAGGGGAGACAGTCTCTGCTCGTTCCCAAAGCCTTGAGATCCTCTGTGAGGCTCAGCACTCAGGCTATACCCAGGTATTCGCGCATAAGGTAAACAAGTATATAAATCATGCATCAACAGATAGAGAAAAACAAAATCATATAACTTGCATGTAGTATAAGTGTTCGAAAAGTATGAGTGCGCACAAGAATGATAAGCAGAAAAAGGCCGGTGGGTTAATTTTCCATCACACCATTAAGGACATGCCAGCGGAATGCAGATTTAAACACGTTTGTGTCTGTTTTGCTGTGTGCTTAACTAATGTAGAAGTCGGGGAGGCAGTTATATAGTAATTTTCAATTCAAAACGCGGGAATGCAATATTTTCGTAGGGGAAGATAAAAGGACAAAAGGCAAAAGGCGGAGCGGACCCGGAGTGTTGTTACAAGTTTCGTCATAACAGGCGCTGTTGCGCGTCGCCATCTAGTGGTCTTGACGCAGCTAACATCTAGTGAGAAAAAAAAAAGATCTGATGCAATAGTAATTTTATATATATATATGTGTGTGTGTGTGTGTGTGTGTGTGTGTGTGTGTTGTTATAAACAAATGGTAAGTGCTAAGGTAAGTGTAACATTAGCGTAATAAAACAGATGTAGAAAAAGCTATGTATTTTAGAGGAATTCACATTTCACATTTAGTATATGGACACGAGCAGAGTAGATTGTGAGACAGAAATGGGCACGCTCCACTGTGAGGTCAGGCTTTTTCATGCAATCTCGCACTGCCTGTTCAAACTGACCAGCCATACATCAGGTGGTGCTTATCCGTGAGTGGCTATTAACTCCACACTTTGACTGTGAAGATACTCTGCTGCAATGGCCAGAACCAAACCAACCCCTCATTAGTCACGTGGTGGTAATCCACCCAGGAAGCAGCTCACCAATAAGGCAGCGCGTAAGAGCGCACCAGCCACCGGTGGCGTGAAGAAGCCCCATCGTTACAGGCCCGGGACTGTGGCTCTGAGAGAGATCCATAAGCTGCCCCTCCAGCTTATTGAGGGGGAGATCACTCAGGACCCGGAGACCGACCTTCCAGAGCTCCACCGTGGCTCTTCAGGAGGCCAGCGAGGCCTACCTGGTCAGTCTGTTTGAGGACACCAACCTGTGCGCCATCCACGGCAAGAAGGTCACCATCATGCCCAAAGACGTCATGCGCCTATTTGTGAGGTCACCCATACATCTCAAATAACTTTCCTTGTGGCCTTAAGTTAAACAATGCTTGGGAAAACACACGTGTTTCTAGAATAGTTTAGTTGGTTTGAACAAGTTTTTGTTCAAACCAATTTGCGTTGGACGAAGCAGGAGCAGAGGTCGAGCAAGGAGAACCAGGATTACCCCGATATGACATCCAGGGCCAAGTTGATGCACAGGATGGGGTAGGAGCTCTCCCTTGTTACTGTGTTCAGCGGCCTGTAGTAAACACAGAATCTCCATTCACCCCCCTTTTGTATGCTCCCTTAGCACAGCTGCTACCCAGGGACTGTTTGAGGGCTCTAGGGGCCCGCCTGCTGCACCACAGAGCCTGTTCCACAGCTTCCTAGCGAGCCAAGTGCAGGCAGCTCTACAACAACCATTGATAGTTACATCACTCTGGGACAGCCAGTGCGTGGTTAGCGTTCTGGCTCATATTGGCAGTCATGCATCACCCAGGTGGGTGCTACAGACTGGTGGATGAGGTGACCCCCAATTGTTCCATTGTTGCTCTCATGCTACAGTCTCACGGCAGTTCGTGAAATAGTCACGAAATGTAATCTATTGATTCGTGTACATGGACACGAATTTCCTTTTTTGTCGTGACACTCGGCACAACTTTCAAACCAATGTATTTCAATGGAAGTATATTTCGTGCCTGCACCACGTTTTTACAGTAAATACTACAGTACCCATGAGCCTCTTGGTGAAGACGCCAGCTAAAGCTGCCCAAGAACCCACCACCAGTTCTCTTTTAATGATATCCTAACCCTACGATATCATTGTTAGGGGTTAGGGTTTGGGTTATAATGAAAGTCGTGCTGAGTGTCACTACACAAATCAATAGATTAGGACTATTTCGTGACTATTTCACAAACTGCTGTGACACTGGGTTGTCTCATGACACATCTCCTTTGCTTCAGGCAAGCGATTCTACCTCACAAAGCTGGGTTTGGCTGGTGGTTCCACGGATCCCGTTTAGCAGAACCACAGGCTTTTCCCTCGTGTTTTATTATCACATCATCTTTATTTTTCATGGAAGGGGGATCACGTCTTTTTGTGTTGCACGGGTAGGTGCTGGGGTCTTTGTCCTGCGAGTCGTATCGTATGTAGGAGAAAAGGGGAATGAGAACGGTAGGCAAGGCAGGAGGAGGGAAAGGCATCGGTATGGGACCGAGCTGAGCTGAGCAGGATGGTGGACGAGGTAGATAAGCAGGCAGATGAACAGGGAGCAAGCAGGTAGGCAGGGTTCCTGGAGCAAAGGAAGACAAAGTAACACTCGCAAAACAAATGGGAACACGAAAAGATAAACTTGAATACACAATTCAAGGGGCGGTTACTACGACTCTACCAGTGTGTTTGAAACAACAATCAGGCGATGAGTGACTGAAGAGCCAGGGTAGATATACTGCAGATTGTATGAGCTGGAAATGGGTAGCAGGTGTGTGCCTAGGAACAGGTGAATTGGAGGATTAGTAATCAGAGAGCCGGGTGAATGAATGGACTGCCACTCCGCACAGACACACCCCAAGAGTGGGAGAGAGATCCGAGTGCGCAGGAGACACAGGGTAGAGGGAAAACACAAGAAACACAAAGACTGATGGGAGTCACAGCCGTAGACTTAATCCGAAAACAAGGGCAAAAGGTATAGGTCGATAAAATAAATACAGTTAGAAAATAGCTCCATAACATAAGCACATAGCAAAAATTATAGTAATGGCAAATTAAGTAATTCCACTGAGCTTCAACAACAAATATCAACCCATTGAGTGAAAAACAGAACAGAAAAACATTCTGCAATAGGCAGATTTGTAAATGGTTTGAATCAGCAACTGAGAAGCAGATGGGGCTATTTATATGGCACGGAATTGTCAACAGTGTTTAGACCTTTAGATCTTCGATCTTAAGAGTTTTCACGTGAGCCGTGTAAAGACAAGCGCTCCATAATTGGCAATGGTTTAGCCGATGGTTCCATGGTGATGTTGTTGGCAATGGAACCACTGGTGTGTGTGTATAATGAAGTGTATTAGTATGAGTATGAAGGATGTGCATTCAAACTGATTCAGACTTCTGAGAATGAGTGATACGTTTGGCGGTGTTGTTTGATGACAGTGGGACGTGACCCTTTCTATCAGAAGCTGAAAGGCAAGAAACATGTTTTTCTTTATATACATCACATATCGTCTGTACAAATCTTACATAGTATACCTACAGACAAGTGGGATGCTGAATCAATGCATTCAAATTAATATTTGATCTTTGGTCATGTAACCGTATGCATGATGACTGGTAATGCATTGAAGAGAAGTTTTGTGGGGGGCCAGCACTAGCTATAGAAGGTGTATGGACTACATAGTGTTGGTCCCTGGCGACGCCGACGCCATTTTGCAAAAAGTATGAACACTCGAAAGGTTTTAGCAACTCCAAGGAAGCGAATCGGTCTGCCTATCACTTGCAAATAATCTGCACCCATTGCAGTATACGGCCACTTGATGGCACTCAATGCATTTACAAAAATGCTTTTGTCGAGGCTCTGCCAGGTTATGGCCAATGAATGACGAATTACTTAACGGAGTGATGCAATGATGCATGTTTTGTGAGTTGCAAGGCACCTAAAGCACTTTACGGAGTGGGTGCTGTGTGTATATTCACTAATAGCACCCAGCTGGTGGATGCACGCCTGCCAGTAATGCGCCAGAATGCTTAGCACACCTGTTTTGCATCGCTTCTAAACTAAATGACAACACAGTAGGCTACATGTTTGTATACAACTAATAGAAACGTTTTATTTTGACTGTTTTGATCACTGAACGATGCAAGCATTGTCGCACTGGTCTTTGAATACAAACCACCACCAGAGAGAGCCAAAGATCCTTTAGACTCAAGCTGTTATCCACCTGCCGTTGTCGCCAGCTCAGGCAAGCGTTACTTGCTGCTGTCACATCAGCTTTTTATAGCTTCTTCTGTTGACGACATAACTCGACGTATAGGCCTAACGCTTCTTGCCTTTCTTTAGCGTGTCATCATCACGCACACAACCTGTGCACTACACCAACGTTAATTAAGCTAGCTAGCTACCCTGTCTGACCTCATGCATGCTGGTTAGCCACATACGTTTTCTTACATTTAGGGCATTATGTAAGGAATCTTACAGTTTTACGGCATCTGTAAGCACGGCATACATGCTTCTGAACAGAATTCTGGCATAGTAGGGTGGGCCATGACCTGGACAAATCTGGTCAATGTACTACCCTACCCAATGTACTGCATACTGAAAATTTTAAAAATGTCTCTCGGGATGAATAAAGTATCTATCTATCTATCTATCTATCTATCTATCTATCTATCTATCTATCTATCTATCTATCTATCTATCTATCTATCTATCTATCCATCCATCCATCCATCCATCCATCCATCTATCTATCTCTGTCTGAGTGATAGTTAGTTAGGTGGCCATGATGGTACAAGAGCTGGGATGCAGCTGTTTGCAATCTTACTTGCAGCGAGGAGTGAGACAGGATCTTAAGTTACCAGGGGGAGACAGGGCCACGGTTTACCGTCTCATCTTGAGTGCGGCACATGCGAGTAGAGATGTGTAGTTTGAGTGCCTCAGGGCATGTTGCCGCTCGATACTCTGACTGCAGGACACGCTCACTCAGCATATCCACCTTGGGTCCGCACACACACACACACACACACACACACACACACACACACACACACACACACACACACACACACACACACACACACACACACACACACACACACACACACACACACACACACACACACACACACACACACACACACACACACACACACACACACACACACACACACACACACACACACACACACACACACACACACACACACACACACACACACACACACACACACACACACACACACAGCCTGTTTGTTTGTGCCCCAGTGTAAATGTGTCTATCTGTTCCAGCATGTGCATAGGTCTGTGTATGCATGCGTGTACCCATGTGTGTGTCTGTGAGTGTTTGTGTGTGTGTGTGTGTGTGTGAGAAATGCTGTGATCAGCACTTCTGAAGGAGAACTAGGACATAGTCTGTGTGTGTGTGTGTGTGTGTGCGTGTGCGTGTGCGTGTGTGTGTGTGTGTGTGTGTGTGTGTCTGTGTGTGTGTGTATTTATGTATGTATATGTATATGTATGTGTGTGTGTGTGTGTGTGTGTGCATGAAGTCTGGGATGTGAGGTACAGCACACAGTGAAGGTTAAAGTGTGCGTATTGCTGTGGATTGGACTGGACACCAGGGTACTGACCATATCAATAAAACAGCAGGAGAATGAGAGAATTCATGAATCAAAATGAGCCGCGTATTATTTATTATTAACTTGTTAAATATATCATGAATAATATGGTCCTGTAAAACGGCCTCATGGAAGATGAGAAATGTGTGAAACATATGTCACAGCGTTTAGCCAGAGTAACTACAACATGGAGCCCCTTAGCTCCATGTTGTAGTTACTCTGTAGTTACTCCTACAACAGAGCATTAGCGTCTGCCTAACTACAACATAGAGTCATCCTTATGGACGTTAAGCATTCGTGTTTAGTCATTAGTTTTTTCGCATCTCGACTATTATTGTAGTCTCCTGAAGCAGCCTAACTCCTGCAATCTTTAGCCCATATCTGCCTCAAGATGTCAGTCTTTCCTGACCCACGGAGCAAAGAGAATCTGGTCTGACTGTGCGAGGATTCTGTTATCATGTATGTAGGAATATTTCCTATTTCATTGTTTTGGGAATTTGCATTGTCATTTACGTTTTTGTATTACTGTCCTGTACTGCCTGCAGTGACACCCTAATTATCTGCCTGGGATGAATGAAGGAAATCTTATCTTTAATTTATGATTTTTGGGTTGTTGTTTGGATGATGTTCAGTTGTGGATGTTCCGATGTTTTGTTAACAACGATTCTGCAGATCACAGGTAGCTGTGGAGCTCGCTCCACCACGGAGGTGCCACCAATAAGAAGGGACCTGAGGGAGGCCGAGCCACGGAGGTGCCTCCAATAAGAAGGGACCTGAGGGAGGCCGAGCCATGGAGAGCATGTTTCAACCTCCAAGCCTCCACATGACCTCCTGGCTCCCTTGATGAACCAGCTGCTGGCTTTATTCA
>OMKI01047114.1:0-14141 GCA_900302315.1 Phycis blennoides
CACACCTCACCTCGCGCGGGGAGCAGGCCTGGACCCTCAGTCTCAGTCTGCGGGCCTTGCTGCTGGAGCAACTGGTAGGCCACTTGGAGACAGAGAGAGAGAGAGACAGAGACAGAGACAGAGACAGAGACAGAGAGACAGAGACAGAGAGAGAGAGAGAGAGAGAGAGAGAGAGAGAGAGAGAGAGAGAGAGAGAGAGAGAGAGAGAGAGAGAGAGAGAGAGAAAGAGAGAGAGAGAGTGGGAGAGAGAGGGAGAGAGCGAGAGAGAGAGAGAGAGAGAGAGAGAGAGAGAGAGAGAGAGATTTTTGTGAATGAATTGACACGGGTTGACGACTCCCCTTAGGACAACTGTTTGAATTAAAGGAAGCGATCCAAAACCCATTCAGTGGGTGCAAACAAACGAAACTCATGCCAGAGAAAAAGAAGGAACACAAGATGAAAATGTCAAGGACAGACCCGAGGCTGCGGGCTCCCCCCACCAGACGCAGAGGGAAGCCTCCAAAGAACTGACATTAGCAATACGGACACACGATAACCTCAAAAGAAACAAGGGAGAGAGAGAGAGAGAGAGAGACTGTATAACATGGTAGTGAATAATGTGATGTGAAGCCCAAATCCCACTTCTCGGGTCAAGCACAAAAGGGAAGCTCTGCAGAGATCTGTCGCTGCTCGGAGACCGCACACGGCCCATTTTACCAGTCGTTGACCTACTCGTACGTTAAGAAGTCAAGTTCTCCGAGGTTGTCTGGGTGATGAGTGGTCTCTCACGTGCCTGTCTCCTTCTCTGTTCTCTAGCATTCTGCCATCCTGAAATGGCCCACGCCCGAATGCGAGATGGTGGCCTACAGGTGGGGAAAAATGGCTCACTCGTCTCATATATGCACGCATGCAGACACACACACACACGCAAATCCATTTAGTGGTTAAACACAGATGATCAAGATTGAATCAATAACAAGCTTTGTCCTCATCCTAAAGAAAGACAAAAGAGAGAGCAGTTGGCAGATTGATGGGTGGGATCCACCTGCCGCGTCTGACTTGGGTCCATCTCTCCCTGTAGGTCGTTCAACCCCTTCTTCCCTCTGCTGGAGTGCTTCCATACCCCAGGGGTCCAGCTGTGGGCCGCCTGGGCCATGCAGCACGTCTGCAGCAAGAACGGTGAGGAACTGCCCGTCACGTTCCAAAGATCCTGCCTGACCTGTCCGGTCCTCCCGAGTGTAACGTGCCGCTGCACTCACACTTTGTCACACTTTTGTTCGTCTCACGAATCAGACTTTGGATTCATTATCATATATACGTCTGGCAGAAGAGCTCAAATCTGGGTGGACAGAAGGCCTTTCTCTTTCGTTCTGCTCATATTTGTTATTGCACTAATCCAGCCCTAGTGGACTGTTAAAAGGTGTCGATAATGTCTTTAAGTCAACATCATGTAGGCTGGCCACTTGACGCATATTAAAATCCCATGGGGAAGCTTCATCCACTCGCACAAAAGAGTTTTAGTTGAATAGCTTTGGTAGAATTTCTCTGTAAAGAAACAGGAAACAAGGTGTAAATGCGTCCCTTTCAGTTCTTTGTTTCCAGCCAAGGCTTTGTGCCATCTCCCCCCAGAAGCTCGGCTGTAACATAGCAGGACTGCTAGAGCAGTCTCATATTCTCATGTAACATATGCAACATATACTCATGTACATAAAGTATCATTCCATATTTATTCCAGCATCTTTGCACTCTGCACCATTGCACTATTGCCTCCTGCTACAATTGAATTGCTGTTGTTTTTATATGTATATACTTTTTATATGCATCTACATCTGTATATAGTAGTTTAAATGTTTGTTTACCTTCGTTTATATTTATAGTAGTTAATGTTTATGTTTAGCTCATTGTCTTGTTTCAGCTGTATGTCTAGTCTGTGTCTGTACATTGAGAGCATGGAAAAACCGGAGTCAAATTCCTTGTATGTTTGTGAACATACAAGCAAATAAAGCTGATTCTGATGCTGATACTCGCGTAAAGGGGAAACCCGCGTAGCGCGGGACCCGATGTGATCAAACGTAATGATTCCTCTTCGCCCGCAGCCTCGCGCTACTGCAGCATGCTACTGGAGGAGGGGGGTCTCCGGCAGCTGGAGCAGGTCCACACCAACCCCCAGACGCACCCCGACGTCCGGCGGCTGGTGGAGAACATCCTGGAGAGCCTGCGCCGCCACAGAGGGCGCACCGGCCAGCAGCCGCCACCGCTGCCGCCGCCGCCGCCGCCGCCACCCAAAGGTGAAGGGCTCGCCGGAGTGCAAGTACGACAACCGTCGGTGACGCACCGCAGCCTCTGTCGTGCGTCAGCGGCCGTGCACCGTGTCAACGTAATGGTTTGACTCCTGCTCACGAGCACATGCAGGGAGCTGTCCTGTCCTTAAAGGCAAAGAAATGGCTAAAAGGAATCCTTAAAAAAAAATTATTATATATATGTATTTTACAGGGCCGTCATTCTGTTGCAGGCACCAGTTTTTTTTTCCTCTCTTTTCTAAATCTCATGTTATCCATTCTGTCCCCAGTGAACAAAACTCCGTGACGTTGCCGTGGCGACACCATCCCATGAGCTCGGCCCCAGCAGAACGGGAGTCTAGGTGCGCGGGTGCGTGCGTGTGTGTGCGTGCATGTGTGTATGTACGTGTGTGCCCGTCCCACACGCGCACATGCACACTTCGACTAGCACCCCCAAGGGATTATACACAAAAAGGGCAGGGCTTTTTCCTTCCTTTGTTTTGTTTTTTTTGCATTTGTTTCAAAGCAAAAAGTTTCTCCGTGTGTAATGTTGTTGTGGTGCAAAAACATGTTGACGGGCAAGGTTTGTGCGAGGTTTGTGACTGGTCGATCTTGTTATTTAATATGCGCATGACATTGTGAGCTGGCGCATGCTGGAATTGGCCTGGATGCTTGCGCTGGTCATTATAGGAATGCCTGCCTGCTTGTCTAGGGATAGCGCTGTGGGCCTTTCTCTTCCTGTTCATCCCACCGTGGTTCCTCGACTTGTACGGACATCATGTTTCAAACCTTGCAAAAAAAAAAACGTGATCTGTGAGAATGACGTGTAATCTTCCCCATTCCAAAGGAACCTTTTTTTATTTTAAATATCACTCGATTGAAATGTAGCCGAACGGCGTTCACAAATGATGCTCAGAAAACTGGTTTTAATCGGCAATACTAAACGTCCTTCGCAGACAGAATAATATGCATCGGTCGCTCGAACCCGTCTCCGTTTCGTGAGAGACGCGTCACAGAAACGTGTATCCGTGGCTTCCCGCTTTGTGTGTGTGTGTGTGTGAGAGAGTGGCTGCACTAACCTATGGTATCAAATTGTACTTAGTTTACTTTGCACAAATAACCTTATGAGGGGAAAAACAAGTTGCACGGACACTGTCTCTTATTATGTGTTTTGCTTTTTCTTTCTTTGCTGATTTAAGAGGTAGTTATGGATTACACAGGGGGATGAATGAGTATGGTGATGGTGATGATGATGATGATGATGATGATGATGATGAAAGAGCGACCGACCATTAAGCTACAAAAAAAGGAGGCTAAAAGACTGGTTGTTGTGCCCTCCGATGCCTTGATTTACTGGTAGAGCGACTGTCAGTCAGTCAGTCAGTCCCCACAGACCCCAGGAGAGTAACGGCAACATGGACTACCAGTGAGTCACAGTGATGCACACACCCTCCTGCACACACACACACACACACACACCCATGTTCCCGACTCTCACCAGGCTCCAGTCGATCATCCTCCACGGCACACCAATAAGCTGCTCTATTTTTAATTTTATTTTTTCCCCCCCCAAGCCGCTTTCAGAAGACTTGACGCTATGGGGATTGTTGCTCCTGCAGAAGTCCATCGACACACACTCATACTCACCACAGACACCTATATAAGCATACTGTCTGAATTGTGTAGATGGCAGGGAGGTGGGGGGAAAACATTCATTGGCAGTGGAAGACACAAGTGTTGTCGTCCCTCCCCCCCCGTGGACTCAACCTTGTTTGATTTGTTTTGTCGCTCTACTGCTGTGTACGCTTGCTATGCTATCTACGCTAACTGCGGCGGGTCGAGAAGTCGATCCGGCAATCAATGGATCAATCAAGGGAAGCGCTGTCGTTCGACACGAGGCGCACAGACCGATGGGCTTTCATTTTCAGAACATTTTCATTCTCAACCCCACCCATTTTTTTTTTTTTTTTGGATGACTGCCCCCGCACCCCCACAGGAGGTGTACCCGCTGCACCCGCTCGGTAAACTGAGCCACGGTTGTTAAGCAGGGGCTGTGGAGAGGCTTGTGGGTTTGCAAGACGTTGACTTTAGTGGAGGCTGCCCCTCATCGTCCACATCGGGAGCGGGGCGAGTCTGAAGCAGCCAATGTGCCATGATGATGCTGAGAGTAGATGTCAACATTTTGAAATAAAGAATGTACATCCCGTGAACTACAAGTCTTTGTTTAAGTCTTTTTTTTTTTTTACACAATTATTGGCAATTTGGTGCAGCACATGTATGGTCAACTTTCAAGTACAATTTCTTTTTCTAATACAAAAACTGTTTATTTCCCCCAATAACATCGGACTAAAAGCAGCCTTTTCATTTTCTACACCAAAAGGTAAAACATTTGTCTCGTCCCTCCAAGTAGATTATATTCTTATATATGACATAAAACATTTATTATTCTCCGATATAGTGAGGTTTTCTCTTCTCTTTGAAGGCAGCCATACCTTCCTTTCTGTCACGAGTAGGGATGACCTGAAAGGAATGATCGGAAACAGGAACCAAAAAGTGATCCAAGAGTCAAAGACTATTTCAGCCAATATGCATCTAGTTCTGCATTTGCATTTAACTTGCGTTACTGCAAGTTAAATCGGGACACTCCAAAGTTACACAAGAGTGGGCAAAATCTGTCTGCACGGGGGGTTGAGAGATTTGAGTGAGTACAAGTTATTTATTTAATAGCTACTGCTTGGGTATTGGAATGCTTACCCGTGAGTAACACAGCCTCTCTATGGCCATGGCCGTGGTCATGTCCAGCTGGAGAGACAAAAAGCTGTTACACGAGTGCTTTCATACCATAACAGACGTAAGGCGGTGGCTTTGTGTTAAACTGTACCTCAGTTCCTTTGTCAATAGAGTATTTTGCCATCTTGACGGCAAAAGGAGCCTGAGGAATGGAAGAAACAGAAATAAACCAATGGATTTTAATCAGCCCAAAATGGGTTCTTCTTTTATATGATCATTTAAGGAAATCGATTGCACAAGATCAATCCCAAAATGATCCTGATTATGATCTCCTCTATAGTGGGTTTACCAGTCAGGACCAATTATTGGCCACCCAGAGGCAAAAAAAGTGAAAGTGTGACATGTGTAGGATTTTTTAGGGGAAGGAAGTATGAACAACTGTCCCTCAGTGTTGGGATTGCTAGTCGGCTTCTTAGAATCCCGTCTGAAAGCTGTTCTGCTTTCCCCTCAATCAAAACACCAGTGTGTGTGTGTGTGTGTGTGTGTGTGTGTGTGTGTGCGCATGTGTGTGCGCGTGATCAATATCGCCACTCAAATTGCCACTTTGCCTCCGCCGTCCACATGCACAGACTGCAGCGAGAGCGATTTGGAGAGGCAGAGATGGCACGCTGCCGACGATGCAACGAAACGAGTGGAAGCCAAAGTTGTCGGGGAGGAAGAAGGACACCGGAGTGAGCTTAACGAGGCTGCTGGGAGAAATCAAGGAAGATGAAAGGAACGGGCGGCGGCGGCAGCGGCGGCGGCAATGCAACGCGTATGCGTTCACCTGAGGCAGTATTTCCCGAGCCAGGCTGAGTGCGTCCCTGTAGGCCGCGTCGCCCGTCTCGTTCTGTTCTGTGGCCCGGTTGACCAGGCCCAGGTCCAGTGCGGCCTGGCCCCCCACGCGTCGACCTGCCCACGTCACAAGTCGACGGCGTGCATGTTAACGTGTCAACACAAACACGGGGAGGGGTCAAATCGCAACTTCACCCACTTCGCGGTTACACCTTTGAAGATACCTGTGAAGATGAGTTCTTTGGCGAGAGCAACTCCGATCAGCCTGGGCAGACGCTGACTGCCCCCTGCAGGGCAAACAGGGTCAAGGTCACGCGGCTGCTGTTGCCGGGTAGAGGCGTTACGCGCCCCCCTGATGTAGCGTGTCGAGGTTGGTCTCCGCAGATGAGAAGTGCTATACAAGCTAAATGTATCAATGCATGCAGTAACCCATAGCTGTGTGTGTGTGTGTGTGTGTGTGTGTGTGTGTGTGTGTGTGTGTGTGTGTGTGTGTGTGTGTGTATGTCTCACCAGCCCCTGGGAGCAGCCCCCGTGACGTCTCAATCAGACCCATCTGGGCAGAATATGCTGAAACAAACACACACACACACACACACACACACAGACACACACAGAGGACAGTTGAAGGTCTGCGCTGCAGGGACAGAGTAAAAGCTGACTGATGCTTCTGTCAAACTAATATAGACAAACACCTGTTCTGCCCGGACATCGGCTCTCTCCACCAATCACGGGGTTGCCTCAACGCCTTGAGCCAATCACGTGTGGCTTCTATGCAGCACATTATTATGCTGAGTGTGACGCATCACGCTCAGCATTAGTACCTTTGCACAAGGTCACATCCTCTACCCCTGTTTTCACATGTTAGCACCACATACCGTATTCTTCAGGTGTACACAGGCAATATTGCGTCTGAAAATACAGCGCCAATAGTAGACATTTTAATGACCCCCCCCCCCCCCCTTCTTATATGCCCACCTTGACATTTTGTGAAAGAGCCTTGCAGCAACCTCATTATCTTCAGTCCCTACATCAGGTCTCTTATTTTCAGCGGTGGGGTTAGAAGGTCATAGATAAAACAGAGACACCGCAAGAATACTCCCTTCAAAGTCTGTCTTCCTGTCTTCCCGCAGTCCGTCGGTGGGCAGAGAACGGACGCAACCCAGGGCTCTGTACCACACTGCAGTACCCAGGACAGCTAGGGCCACGGCGAAGGACACCAGCCACACCTCTCCATGGAGAGTTTACAGTTCTGCCCTCAGGACGGTGTTTTAAACCCCACCGGCCAAAGGCAACGTTCATGACCGCTGCCACTATCATTTTATTTTATCATCATTCACTTATCCGTCTCTTGCACATGGGTAACTACATGTTTGCACATCGAAACCCCGACATTTTTGCACATTTTGCACATCTGCACATGGTAACTCCTGATAAACTCTTAATGACAATTCATTGTCATCCCACTACGTCACTTTAGCACAAGCGGATTGTATGTACATAGTATAGGGTATGTTTAAATTCAGTTTTTTATTATAATTTATTTTGTATTCTGTATTTTGTATTCCTCTTGCACTGCTGGTCACCTTGTGAATTTCTCCTACGGGGGATTAATAAAGGACGATCTTATCTTATCTTATCTTATAACAGTAAAGCCCTAATGAACTGCTGCAATCAGACAAAAACACGTGCAGTCATTTGTTTTACGCCCCATGCGTCTGTATGCCACGTACCGTTTCATGTCTCTGAGGTGAGACCAAAAAGCACATTCCCCGGCTCAGGCTGGACACTAAAGAAGTCCTGCTCTATTCCATGCTTTCCTTGCTGCCTTTGCGTTTGGCCGGCCACTCTGCCATGCAATAAGAGCAATAAGCACCTAAGCACCCACTCAGAGATGTCACCCATACCTCTACGGTCCTCTCATCGCTGGCGTCAGGGCCGAACCCCTCCCCGCACTCCTTCGGGAGCAGAGAACGGGGGAGTTCTTCGCCTTGCTCAAGGGTAAAAAATAAAAAAAAGGTTGAAAGGTCAGAGGTCACTCACCGGTGGTGCGGAGGTCGCAGGCCAGCGCCAGCTCCAGCCCACCGCCCAGGGCGGCGCCGTCCAACGCCGCGATGGTTGGCATGGGCAACGATGCTGTCGTTACCGCGGAGAATAAGCGGTAATCAGAGCAGAGTTGACGTAAGCGCGCTCCCGGTCCAAAGCAGTGATTGCGTTTAGGTTTTTATACAGTGTGTGTGCTGGGAGCAGTGGTGTAGCGGTTAGAATATGCAGGAGGATACTTCAGAGTTCATATTTCACAGCAGGCATGATATTGTTTTTTTTATAGTAGGCCTCACACATGCAGTTTTAAGTGTACAGCCAGCACAGCCACTATCCCTGGTCTAATAAATAGGCCAAGTTACAGTGTACCTTGGAGCTTGGGTGAGTGAATATGTGTGTATTTAAATGGAACTGTGGACAACAGAGTATGAATACCATGCAAATCCTATGATTCCCCTGTGCAAAACCCACCAATATCAGTCATAAGCGTTCGCAGTTTGTGGACGAACAAATCGGCTGCTGCGTTGTTCATGACAGCCCTTTCTTTTAGATCAGCACCTGTATCAATACACATTCACCAAACAATTCATTACACATCACGTTTAAATCAGCAGCGTCGCCCTTGTAAAATATGGATCGTCTTGCATATTGATTTTTTTTGACAGCGATATAAGTGTGCACCTGCGCAGAAGACCCCCGGAACCAAGCTCCTGAAGATTACCACCCGCGGCGCATCGCCACTGGACAGCATGGATATGACCCCACGCATCTATAATCACATTACAGGTGTATCACTGTGTGTGCGTGTGCGTGTGTGTGTGTGTCATTTGCGTTTTACCTGTGATGTGAACACGTGGCCCAGTGCATTTCTGGCCTCAGGTCGACACATGACCACCTCCACTATTCCTGAGAGGACATATTATACAAACACACACACACACACTCTGGGGTGTCATTACGAGAGGTAGACGTCATACAATGAAATGCAATATTGGGCCGACACAACGTTCCAGTTTGGCCGCGTTTATTCAAACATCAATCCATTCAATGAACATAGCCTACTACTTACTTGTTCATCTAAATAACTTAAACCAATGCCTACCATTGTCCTCCCCATCTAACCGCTTTACATCCACTTCTAGAGCTGTTGTCGCCTCTGTATGTTGACAGCGAGCGTGTATGCGACTGTAACAAACTGGTAGTGGTAGCCGAGTGTATTCACACACTAGGCCATGCGCTCCGCCGCGCCGCACACAACCAAAAGGTCCACCGTTGGACTCTGGGCGAATAATTCTCACTTGTCGGGCTGCGATTCTATATAGAAATGCCATCGTGATACTGCTCCTTAAAGTTTCTCAGTCGGGGAATACTAACGCGTTTCGGTTTGAGCTAAGGCACTAGCTGTAGGGGGCGGTGCATGTACGTAAAAAGGAGGAGCCTTCTGGTCTCTGGAAACATATCAGCTCTGTAAATCCCTATAGAGTTGACAGGTTGTCTTAGTTTCACTCAAACCTGCAAATGCATGTACAGGTAGTCTTGTCTGTTGTCTAGACGGTTCTAGTCGGTAGGCCTCGAAAACAAAGAAGCTAATATTGAACACGTTGGAAACATGAAACATGTTTCTAACGTTTCATTGCACTCCTTATCCCTGGAGGAAGGGATCCCCCACTCTGCGTTCCTTCTAAGAGTTTGTCCTTGCCCTTTGGACACATCCAAGGGTTAGGGGGTGTCATAAATATATGGCCTGCAAAGCCCTTTCAGATTGTAACTGTGATTAAGGGCTGTGAAATTACAATTGACTTGACCTGTCTGTCTGTCTGTCTGTCTGTCTGTCTGTCTGTCTGTCTGTCTGTCTGCAGGCACGGCCCGTCCCACCGCCCCGTGTGGCGATAAACAAGCAGGTGTCCAGTCTCTGCCATGTCCAGCCCTTTGGCACCATGGCAGGACAAAGCCGGGTGTTGATGTAAGGTTTTCCGTCTGTCCGTGTCTAGTCTGATCATGCATTATTGAGCTCGTCTTTAAAGGTTACGCTATTGCCCAGTCAGCCAGGGTCTCTAGTGACACAAGGCCGTCTGTGTCACAAGTCACCGGGAAAGGAAAGAAAGCAAGAAAGAAAGGAAAGAACCGATGAAGGATCGATCATGACCACATGCAGATGTAGCCACGCACACGCGTAAACTCTATTAACCCCGGGAGGGAAATTCAGGTGTTATAGCAGCAACAGCGACTTCAAAGGTCTCCACTGTGTCTCCCCAACCCAAATATTCGTGAAAAGTCGTACTGCTGACAGAAAGCCTCTAATAATAATGAAAAGATGGCGTGTTTCGGTAGCTTATTGTCGTCACGACTCGACAACTCCATTGTGATGTGCTGTGAAAGACAGGTGTGCGTTGTGCGTCGCTGCACAGGGCATCCCGGTGGAGGGGAACGTTAGCCGAGGAGAGTGGAGGATTTTGAGGGAAGAGAGTGTGTGTGTGTGTGTGTGGATCCCATGACTGGCAGGTGTGCGTTTCCCAGCTCCGTTTTCTCTGTTCCTCCCCTTGAAATGGAGCCTTGTGATGAGAGATGACACGGCACCCACAGTGCAGGCGTGTGGGTGCGCGCGTGCACACGTCTGTGCGTGCGCGAGCGTGTGTGTGTGTGTGCTTTGAAACTAAGCCTTATATTCTTTGACTGACATGGCCTGTCTGAGGCCATCTTCCACTCCACTGGTGACGGACACAACACACACACACACGCATCTAGGCATCGTTTGACATTTTCCAGCTCCGGTTTCCTGTTTCAAATTTATGTAATTTGTCGGTTGCCATTAAATTATTATATTACTCAAGATAGCCTGGTGGGCTACAACCGGGTGAAGAAAATAATGTACAACCACGATACAGCACTGCACAGGAACACATCTCCTTCACACATCCATCACCACAACATAAACACACACACACACACACACACACACACACACACACACACACAAACACACACACAGGCACATGCACACACACACACACACACGCACGCGCACACACTCACACACGCATGCACGCGCACACACACCACACACACACACGCAGGCACATGCACACACACACACACACACACACACACACACACACACACACACACACACACACACACACACACACACACACACACACACACACACACATTACAAATCATAACACACACAAACCAAACCAAATGCACGCACACATCATTACAAACCAACACATACATATCACACCTCCACACACCCCTCCCCTCCCTCTGCGCAGGCCCGACTCTGCCGGCGCCGTGCGCCAGCGGGTCGGTGTCACTCGCCGTGTCACCCGTAGCCCGCCTCTCCGTTTCACAGATAGGACGGGGAAAAAGGAGAGGAACCAGGACAAAGACGAGACGTCGCGTCCTGCTCATCTAAAATGGCTGCGGTTAAGCCAAGTCACCCAATCTCTGGGCATCTCTGTTGCGTGTGCGCAACTGTGACAAAGGGGCTAAATAAATAAACCAGGCCAGGAGACTTCAGGGGCGCTCCCATGCTGTGCTCGCGAACGTGGGGACGCGGAAGGAGGAACTGTGAGGCGTGGACCCCGCGTGGCGTGGACCTCACAACCCCCCCCCCCAACCTTCCAGTGGCAGTCGGTCGATGTGTGTCGTAGCTCGGCCTCTTGTAGTGGCAGTAATCAAAAGTGTACGTGTAATCTTGTAGACTTCGCTGTATGGCTTTGTTCCCATCGGCCTTGACTTCCCCCATGCTGGCTCTGCACTGGACAATAGACAATAGTGACGAACAAGGGAGGCACGCCCAGAACAGGGAATTGCACCTTTGCACAGTTAATCAATAAAATGATGCCTTATGAAACGCTTCTCTGCTCTTCAATTCCCATTCTCCTACTACTTGTCTCTCTCTGCTATTATCTTTTGTGAGGCATCCTAGGATCATAGCGTGGGGCATCATAACAGCCCACTTTGACCATAAAGGCTTTCATAAGAAGCAATCAGAGGCGATATTGATTATGAATGGTCAATATCACTGCTGAATCGCATGTGATTCACCACAGAGGAGGCCAGCAGCTTTAGTGGTACTTCCACTCCCAGCCCACAGAGGTCAGTGTTGTACCAGAGGGATCCAGGGGGCAGCTGTGTTTGTGTCCTCTCTCCTCCACTGGTCACCTCTGTTTCCAGTGAAGTCATGGCTTATGTCAGATGTTTCTCTGGGCTGCGGCTGGCTAGCTAAGGGCTTCCCTGGCTGTTTGTCTTTTTTGCTACTGTCTTCTGGACAATGGACTGTGGGAACCTCGTGCTACAGCCCAATGCCTAGTCCTGTGGGTCCTGGGTACTGTAGAAGCATAATGCAACATAATATAATACTGTATATAATACTGCATAATGCTGTGGTGTGAGCTCCGGCATCTGCATCTGTTCCCTTCCAGTTGAATTTAGTGAGGTCGCTTTGAGCCTCTGTGCCAGCTTTGTGATTCATCAGCCAACTCAGCATCCAGCATCCAAATGTAATATGGTCCAATGAATCCCATCCACACATCTGATTTGATTTTATTCTGTTTAATGTTAAGATATATTTGTTGACAAAGAAGCCAACAAACAAATCCTATTTACATGATCGTCTCAGAGTGAATTAAATTCACTCTGAAATCAAATCCTCACTACTACTGAGTAGTATAGTACGAGTACTTCCATTTCTTCATGGGGTAGCATTTTACGGCAAAAAGTCCCCCGGTCAGGATTTATGGAGTTATGATCGATTCGTGATTCCCCCCACATGTCACCCCTCTGAGCTCTGCTCATAACTGTCGGACAGTAGATAAGAGGATGAAGATGGTAAAATATATGGCCCCCCTTTGTTGGTGCTTCATCATCTCAACGCTACGAGAAGGCACAGAAGATAATGCCAAACAGAGGAGTGAGCCCCGTGACAGATGGTGGCTTTCACCTCTGCTCCCATCCCATTAGGCCTACCGTGATGGAGATGGTTACGTGCAGATGGCCAAAAGAATGCCTGTAACTTACGGCCCGGAGAGACCGTGGCTCAAGATGGAGGTCTGGAGTTTCGGGCTCACTGAGTCACAGAGATGGGGGGGCGGGGGTGGGTGATGGGGAAGCAGTAGGGGAGAGAGTTGGAGGGCTACACAGCTGCAAACGGTGAGTATTATTCAGCACAGGGTTTATCTACTACCATGCCAAACTGTGCTCTCCATCTCACTGCATACGCTCACTAGTCCGCATTAGGCAGAGCGCAGGGGTGATTAATGTTGCTCATGGTCGCGTCACAATGTCATTTCTGTCTGTTGGGGTGCAGAGTTGTGCGGGTCCAAAATATCGCCGATAGGCAAACTATCCAGTTCCAATAATGTTGTCTTTCACCGCCATTTTCTTTGAAGAACGGGAGATTTGATCTGAAATTACACAATCGACTTATTTCGACATTCGACATTTCCCAGGGGCGTGGTCCAAAAGACAAACACAGGTGTCATGACTAGTTATGGGCCTGTTCCTTTTTACATACCAGGGCACAGGTAGTAGACTTGTCTTCACTAGCGTGGTCTCCTACCCGGGCCCTGGTCCACAAAAGGAGCAGATACATTTGTCCCACATCATCATACCTCACAAGCGTCATTTCATACCGCCTATCAAATATATCTGACGTACGCCCAGAAAACCGCCCAAAAGATGTGATTATAACGACACGTTTTTTCATATCCTGCTTGCCGCGAATCAACAACACGGGGTCATTTAAGTTCTGCCCAGAGCCGGGCCTGCGGGACAATCTCCCACCTCACAAAAGAGCAGCAAGGCAGCGGAGCAGTGAAGTAGTATTACAGAAGGTCAGGCAGCCTTGAGATGACTGACAGCCATGGAAGAGACGGCCCGCCGTCAGCAGCCTGAGGCCAGACCTTCTGTCTGGCTGCTGATAGGCGACACTGCATACACCCTTACTAAATAATAAAGATGTCCCATGCATGCTCAACTTAATCCACAGAAGGCACGTGCAGGGGCGCGCACGCACACACACACACACACACGCACACGCACACGCACACACTCTGCAAGGTGGCTCTATTCAGGCCAGTCGAGGGAGGAGGGGGTGTTATTGTGGGGTTCAACAAAGATGGTCGATTCCTGGATTCATAATACATTACAACAACACGTAACGTGAGTTGGCGAACAGTCACTTCATGAACAGCCTGTGTTTTAAGTGCTTTACGAAAGGGCCGGGCTGCACTAAGGTATGGCATGTCGGGAGGTCACCGTTCACGTCGTACG
>OMKI01047119.1:0-11625 GCA_900302315.1 Phycis blennoides
GGGACGTTGAGTGTTTATTAGAGTGTTTGTTACTGAAGGGACATTGAGTGTTTATTAGAGTGTTTGTTAGAGTTTGTTACTGAAGGGACATTGAGTGTTTATTAGTGTTTATTACTGAAGGGACATTGAGTGTTTGTTACTGAAGGGACGTTGAGTGTTTATTAGAGTGTTTGTTACTGAAGGGACATTGAGTGTTTATTAGAGTGTTTGTTAGAGTGTTTGTTACTGAAGGGACATTGAGTGTTTATTAGAGTGTTTGTTACTGAAGGGACATTGAGTGTTTATTAGTGTTTGTTACTGAAGGGACATTGAGTGTTTATTACTGAAGGGACATCGAGTGTTTGTTACTGAAGGGACATTGAGTGTTTATTACTGAAGGGACATCGAGTGTTTGTTACTGAAGGGACATTGAGTGTTTATTAGAGTGTTTGTTACTGAAGGGACATTGAGTGTTTATTACTGAAGGGACATTGAGTGTTTGTTACTGAAGGGACATTGATTGTTTATTACTGAAGGGACATTGAGTGTTTGTTACTGAAGGGACATTGAGTGTTTATTAGAGTGTTTGTTACTGAAGGGACATTGAGTGTTTGTTACTGAAGGGACATTGAGTGTTTATTAGAGTGTTTGTTACTGAAGGGACATTGAGTGTTATTAGAGTGTTTGTTACTGAAGGGACATTGAGTGTTTATTAGAGTGTTTGTTACTGAAGGGACATTGAGTGTTTATTAGTGTTTGATTACTGAAGGGACATTGAGTGTTTATTGAGTGTTTTATTAGAGTGTTTGTTACTGAAGGGACATTGAGTGTTTATTAGAGTGTTTGTTACTGAAGGGACATTGAGTGTTTATTAGAGTGTTTGTTACTGAAGGGACATTGAGTGTTTATTAGAGTGTTTGTTACTGAAGGGACGTTGAGTGTTTATTAGAGTGTTTGTTACTGAAGGGACATTGAGTGTTTATTAGAGTGTTTGTTAGAGTTTGTTACTGAAGGGACATTGAATGTTTATTAGTGTTTATCACTGAAGGGACATCGAGTGATGACACGATGGCAGGTTTTTCCAGCCATCTGGAAGACACCTGACAACCAACCCTGCCACAACACGCTTTTTGCTTGACTTTACCGCGCTCATAAAGTTCAGCAGAGCCAAAGATAGACACAGGCAGTCGGGAAGGACAGCCGTAAATCAGGGAATGCTGCCCCCCCCCCCCCCCCGGGGCCTCTCGTGGGGAAGGGGTCTTTAGATGGGGGCAGCTAGGCTGTTGTTGTGAACTTTCACCTCAGCCTATGGTCTCTGGGTGTTTCTAAACGTCTCTGTCTATTCTTGTATGTACGTTTAGTATATTACTACTAGGACTCTAATACTGCGCTTCTACACACATTTTTACATTGTATTGTATATTCTATAATTCATTTCTTTATTTAATGCCCTTGTATCGTTGCATACAACTGCATGTAACAGGATACAAAAAAAGCACACTGATTCTACCTCATTCTTCTCGCCACGTAAAACAGACTGAACAGTGCAGCAGCCTGTCCAGCCCCTCCTGCCGTGAGGTTGTCCCAGGCTGTGCCCAGGGTGGTGGGGGGGGGGTCTCTCAGCATTCCTCTCTCAGCTGGACGTTCTGCAGGCCTGCATCCACCACCAGCAGCTCCTGACTGTTGAGGCATTCACCACATTCAACTATAGACATATACTGTACAGTCCATGTACTGTATACTGTAGAGCTCAAATACATTGACCACTGTGCTGCAGGAGGTTCACAGGAGGACGCAGCTACAGCATGTATCACAGATGGGCGCAGGATTGAGAGGCCATTGGGGTTGGCTAAGGAACGTCCAGGGGTGTTCTGAAATACAGGAACAATCAAAAAAAGGAAAATTAAGAAATTGAGGTCTATTAGAAATACAAAAAACAAAAATTATATAAAAAATACATATAGTGTATGTACCATAACCATGATGATGATGAAACAATCAGGACAAAGAAGCAATATATATATATATTTATAGAATCAAATATAGCATATAAATATAGTTTGTAGTGTTGAAGTTACATTAGCCTGCGGCGTCCCCTCATGCTAGTAATGAGGTGTTATGGTGACCTGAGGTGTCTGGACTCAGCTGCTGCTACGCTGTGGAACCTTTGGCAGGGGAACATGGCCACCGGCAGGCTGTCAATCAGACTCAATCTGGGGTCAACCTGGGGTCAACCACCCTCCACGTCATCGTCTTCCTCTTCACTCTTGCTTTTTGGGTTTCTAAGATCAAAGTAATGAGAAGCAACAAAAACAATTAATGATCAATGTAAATAATCAGTTGCCATTCTTATGTAATATTTTTATATTTTCTCCGTTTTTAGTGCTTTTTTGTTTCATTTATGCGTACTTTGGTCAAAGCTACTCAAACATATTCATGACAATGTGAATGACAACATTCAAAACGTATTCATGGTGCCATGATGCTATTCTTGAGTCACTTGAAAACAATGTGACACACATGACAAGGCTGGGGCCAGCACCCTCGTATTCAGCACCCTCGTATTCAGCACCCTCGTATTCAGCACCCTGGTGTTCAGCACCCTGGTGTTCAGCACCCTGGTGTTGCATTTACAAGTTGGCATCTCTTCTATGAAGGGGGAGCAACTGGAGGCACTTCATCATCGTTGTTGACAATGTTGTGATGAAGATGAAGATGATGAAGATGAGTACCAATGTCTCCTCCAGTCCTTCAAGAGGCTCTCCTTAATTGTTCAAGACGCAGAACCGTCTAAAAGTAAAAAGTGTTTAGCGGCGATATCGGTGTCATTATTTCTCTTCTGATCGGTGCCCATCAAGGAGCCTCATTGCTTGGACACTGAAGCCGCTGCCCTGATTGACGTCATGACAGACAGAGATTGGGGTGGGTTGGTGGGTTGGCGTGACCACACACCATGACTGTTTGCTGCTTCTCTGGTCACAATCCCAGTGCAGGATGCATGCTTGTCACGGTCTGGCAGGCGTCTCCACAGCCATGCAGCTAGTGGGATGCAAGGCTGCCCTTCATGCACGTTACACAAGCTACTGTCTACTGCATCCTGCCTGGATGTGTTGGTGATGTCTGCTCATCAGCCAGCAGGAAAAACACAGCTCTCTGACTGTGTCTATGGGGACACTTAACAGAACCCTTTAAGGTATGTATGAACCAAAGAGATGTAAAGTGTGACTTAGAGACATAGCCTACTTTTCATCATGTAAAAAAAAGCATATTCATTCACCAATGGGAGATCAGCCAAAACCAAACAAAGGAAAATGAAACAGAATAAACACAATCACTCTCCATAGAAGTGAAGAAGAAGTGCAGTGGAGTGCAATCATATTTCACAACTGGTGAACTGCTGAAGACTCCTGCCTTACCTTGGTTACAAAGCTGGGCTTACAGAGGAGAGTAAACGCGTCTCCTCAGACAGAGAAGGCTGCTTAGGCTGCATCGCTTTTCTTGGTGTTTGTGGGATAAGATCCTCTCGCTTCAAGTTGGATCATCTTCCCTAGTTTGCCTGTTTGGAGGCGTACTTAGCCATGGACGTTTGGTAAGAAATAAAAAACCTTAATCATCCCTGATGTAGCTGTACCAGCTCTGCTTTAAGGACACAGTGAGAGGGCAGATCTGCAGGGACAATAGCTTGTTACTGTTAACATTTAGCGGCTGGATTCCAGATAGTGCGTTCGGAACATAGCCAGCCGAAAGAGGGGAGTTTGGCGGGTTTTACTCATAAAGCATGCATTTTTGAGTAAAGAAATGTAGAAAACTGGTTTCAGAACGTCCAACGAAGCCGTCTTAAAGCACTTCCAGAGGTCAGCGTTGTTTGACCTCTGAGCGCAGCGTGGGGCGTCAGCAGTGACAGACACAGTTCTGTATGTATTTCACTATACTGTGTGTTCAACGGTGGCTGCACTGACACAGTTCTGTATGTATTTCACTATACTGTGTGTTCTATTTGCAGCTCTTTAGCACCAACAGAGCAGAGAAGCTGAGCTCACTGGGCACACAGAGACGAGTTCAGCTGCTGTGTCCCCTACAGGAGACACTGGACCAGGACCTGGCCGGGCTTCTCACAGCCCAGACCCTCTGGTGGACAGGAGACACTGGACCAGGACCTGGCCGGGCTTCTCACAGCCCAGACCCTCTGGTGGACAGGAGACACTGGACCAGGACCTGGCTGGGCTTCTCACAGCCCAGACCCTCTGGTGGACAGGAGACACTGGACCAGGACCTGGCCGGGCTTCTCACAGCCCAGACCCTCTGGTGGACAGGAGACACTGGACCAGGACCTGGCCGGGCTTCTCACAGCCCAGACCCTCTGGTGGACAGGAGACACTGGACCAGGACCTGGCTGGGCTTCTCACAGCCCAGACCCTCTGGTGGACAGGAGACACTGGACCAGGACCTGGCCGGGCTTCTCACAGCCCAGACCCTCTGGTGGATCCTGGAGGCGGAGGAGGGTCCGGTCCAGCTGGGGTAGTACACTTTATAAATGACCATATAAATCATTCATTAGAACTATAGAATCATTTATGACTTCCTTTACTTCCTAACTATGAATACCCTAGTCACTGCTAGTGTATCAATGCTTCAAAGTTTCAGTTATTCTAAAGCACTACCAATTTTTGTTTGTTGTTTGTATGAATGTATGAATGTTGTACAGGATGTCGTTCTGCACCATCTCTTCATTAAGGTCTGTCTGTGTTTCTGTTGGGAAAGGTCAAACTAAAGTCTACAGACCTCAATGTTGTGTGTGTAGTCTGTCCAGGCTCTTGGTATTTAAACCCTAGAAGCAGCTGGGCCCTGGTGCAGTAGTTATAGATTACAGTGATGACTCAGAAACCATCAGAGGCAGCACTGAGCCACTAGAGAATAATAAAAGACATGAGAAAGAGCTTGGAAGTGAGACAGAGAGGGACAGAGTGGAGAGAGAGAGAGGGGGGGGGGGGAGATGGAGATATATTGAGGGAGAGAGAGAAACAAATTGAGAGTGGGGGAAAGGCAGAAATGCGGACGAGAGATGGAGGGAGAATGAGAGAGGGAGACAGAGCTGGAGAGTTTGAAAGCAATGTGGAGTAATGGAGGAAGAAAGGTGTGAGCGCGTGAGAGACAGAACGAGAGAAGATAGTGTGAGAGAAAGAGAATGAGAGAACGAGATAGTGGGAGAGACAGAGAACGATAGAATAAGATAGTGGGAGAGAAAGAGAACGACAGAATGAGACAGTGTGACAGAGAGAAAGAGAACGAGAGAACGAGATAGTGGGAGAGAGAGAAAGAGAACGAGAGAGTGATGGATGAAGAAATGGGGTTGAAGGATGGTGGGAGAGAGAAAGAGGTATTTGCATGAAGAAAAGGGGTTTAATGCTAAATGCCCTAAATGGCGTTCAGTCATTCGGAGCATGGCCTCTTCGCGTCCTCTGTGGTCTGACACCTCAGAGTGTTCGCGTCCTCCGTGGTCTGACACCTCAGAGTGTACGCAGTCCTCTCCTGGAAAACCAGGGGACTTGTAATCATACATGAATACAAGTCTCCTTGGAAACCAGGGGACTTGTAATCATACAAGTCTCCTTGAAAACCAGGGGACTTGTAATCATACATGAATACAAGTCTCCTTGGAAACCAGGGGACTTGTAATCATACAAGTCTCCTTGGAAACCAGGGGACTTGTAATCATACATGAATACAAGTCTCCTTGGAAACCAGGGGACTTGTAATCATACAAGTCTCCTTGGAAACCAGGGGACTTGTAATCATACATGAATACAAGTCTCCTTGGAAACCAGGGGACTTGTAATCATACATGAATACAAGTCTCCTTGGAAACCAGGGGACTTGTAATCATACATGAATACAAGTCTCCTTGAAAACCAGGGGACTTGTAATCATACATGAATAGCCCCACACACACGCATGCACATCGGTTTGTCTCTAGAGCAGCACTTCCCAAACTTCTCTGTTGGCGGTACTTTTGTACAGTTTTTCGGCCATTTTGTATCAGCATATACGGTATATCGATATAAACGTTATGCATATTGTCCGTAAATACAATATTCCCTTTTTGGGTCTTCAAACACACTAATGATGAAATATAATGTGAATGTAGCCATGCATATTTATTTTTTTGAATACAGGTTTCCACTAGGTCCCCCTCTGCACTTGTGTGTCCCGACCCACACATTGGAAACCACTGCTTTAGAGTGACCTCAGGATACCAGTTAGTGCATTATCCAACCACACTGAAAGAACCACAGAACCAGGAAGCCCGCATCAGTGCATTCGTCTGCTGTTGGACAGCCAGTAATACGCCTTGTATGCAAAACGCTCCCCGGCACACAAAAATAACCTTCTTCGAAAGCCTGTAGACCCACAGACAACAGTCAACACATCATTCTTTACCAACGCCATGGTGATAATGATGATGGTAAAGGATGATGAGTTGAAGTCTGTGGAACGGCAGGTAGCAGTAGGTCTAGTAGCAGGGTTTAGGTATAGACACACATCACACATTACATCACACACACGCGTAATGTCATTCTCAGCAACTCCAGCATGCAACGGCCATTTTTAGTTTGCGTGCTCTCAGTACTTCTAGCGAAGACGTGAATGTTTACAACAACCAACCGTGCGGTTATAGCTGCGTCACTTGCCAGAGCAGACCTGCAGTCTGTTCAGAGTCCCAGGGTGACCCAGCGTTAGCCCCAAGAAACAACATTAGATGAAACAAAGCGACAACACGTTTCCATCCAGAGCATTGATGTGAAACTTTTTCAAACTCGATGCAAGATCATTGAATTCCATTGAAGTGGCGGTGAGGGGATGGTCTGGTGGTCTGGGGGTCCAGCTGTCCACTGAGCGACCATTTCAATCAATATGAGGATCTGGTAGGACGTGGGCCTGCGACATTAAACTCTTTCATCTCTGCCTCCTTTCTATGGCCTTGGGAAAACCATCTCAGAACCGAAAGGGTTTCAGTATCAGAAGCATTAGCATAAGGGTCGCATGGTGAATATGTCATTCCTGCCATGATCCTCGTCATTTTACGCATTTGTTTTATAAATAATTGAGTGATCTAAAATAAAATAGTGATTTAATGATATCATTTGACTTATTTATTATCTGTCTGACCCCAGAGCATCTCTCATGCTCTGACATTACTGTAGAAGACAGTTGGTCTGTATTTTCATTCCTTTGCAGTTTTTGTTTTGTTTACTTCCAGTGATCTAGACTCCATATTGCAGCAGAGGCCTACTTGAATGAAAGCAGCATCAAGGATATACAAAAATAGATATTGATCGCTATAGTCATTAACCAGGGAACACCATGCAAAGTCATTGTGAAAGAGCTCTGTGTGTGTGTGTGTGTGTGTGTGTTCTCCTGTATATATTATCTCCTTGAGTTATATATAAATATGCACTGATTACCTTTCTCATAGCTTGGTACTTGGTAAATTCTGACCATGAAAACAACCTGAACAACAATGTAACAATCAACCTTTTATACTTAGTTGTGTTACTAAAACGTACAAGGGATTCTTGTTAGGGATGAAAGCAATACTCTAAATAAATGGGTGGTATCATCAACAGCGTAAATAAATATGTAACAAAGAAGTTTGTTTCTAATAATGATATCAGGATATCAACACATAAAGCTCCGCCTCATTGGAGGGTGGATATATTAAGGAAACCTCGCCAAATGGTTCATTACGCGCGCCTCGCGCACTGTATTATTCAATCACAAAAAATATCATTCACAAAAATATAATTTACAAACACGATCCCCCAGTTCCCCTGCCCTTGGGCAGTCCACAAAATAAACCTAAAAGTCCAACTAAACGCAGCGCAATCTGCGCGTGTCAAAGTCAATCCAGGAAACGAAGGCGGAGGCCGCTGCCTCAGAATAGTCCAACGTCGGAAAAACGAGCAATGAAAAAGTATATTCCACTGTCCATAAAAACAGGCAAAAACGATCACATGCACCCGGCCGGGTATACCCAACAAAAACCAGCAAAAAGGCTCGATCTCACCGGAGTAGGAGGGAATCCAGATGCTGGAGTCAAAGTGTCTTTTTCTGATACGCCCGCTCCTTGGTAGCGCACCAGTACGAGAACAAGAGCAATTAACGTTCGGGTTTAGACTACCATTCCCCAGAAGCGATATGTCGACTTTTTCCCCAATCAAAGGAATGTTTTTTTTTCTGCCCCTTTGCTACTCGCTATGATTCCCCTTCCTGGTTACCTGCGCACCTCCATAATAAAAGCGCGGGTGCCTGGTGATAGGTGGACGGGAAAACGTGAGCCTTACACATATAAACGCCACCATCATACCATATTGTCACAGTGGAAATTAACAGTTCATAACGGGAAAGACATACATATTTTCCAAACATAATTCACATATGCATTGCATGTAATTTTCATAACCTTTATGATTATTCCCGCTATGCTTTAAATATGACTTAATGTGACGGTGTCACAACAACAACAATGAAAAAGATGGCTGAGACTTCATTTTAGTTTAGTTTCAATTATCTTTAAAATGTATCCTTTCCCATGCTACCTACAATATAAATCATGTATTTATAGAACTAGGTTCATTTTAATCCCAATAGGGGTTTAGCTATGATAACACAAGAGCTTATAAATACAGTTTGTCTGTGAACTTGTACGTCAGAATGATGTTTTCCTTGGGCTGTGGTAGCCTTTAGGGGAGGGTTTGAGTGGGGGCTGGTGAACTCTATTTATTTAGCAGTTAGTTTTAGTAATTTTCACTAAAAATACGACCTTTAAGAATAAGGCCTACAAGAGCATATCGTGGGCAATTCTATCAAACTAGGAGGACAGATTCCTGAGTCCTGTCAGTCTTTGGACTAACTAAACTGAGTTATTGTTTCACATGACCAACATACAAACTGACCACAAACAATACAAATGAATTGATCAACGTTTAGTCCATTCAACAATGCAGTTCATAGTTGTAGCTTATCAGTCAAAGAGCTAGGAGGTAGCGCCAGGCGCGCTATGGGCCAGACAGGAAGAGTATTCTGGCCTGTCGTCTCTCCTCACTCGCCCTGCCTGTGTAAAGCGGAGTGGGAGTCAAGGACCTGCCCAGCTCAGTCTCTCTGAGGTGCCAACAAATAGTTGAGTAAGCAGAGCAGCGAGTACTTGGAATAAATATTTTTCTTTCTTTCACGGCAAGATTTAGGAGGTCCTCCTGCTCCCAGTGTGTGCTACTTCAAGTTCACCAAAAACTCGACATCGTCTCATCAACACAGCTCCACACAGCTCCACACAGCTCCACAGCTCCACACAGCTCCACACAGCTCCACACAGCTCCACACAGCTCCACACAGCTCCAACACAGCTCCACACAGCTCCACACAGCTCCACACAGCTCCACACAGCTCTACAGCTCCACACAGCTCTACAGCTCCACAGCTCCACACAGCTCCACACAGCTCCACACAGCTCCACACAGCTCCACACAGCTCCACACAGCTCCACACAGCTCCACACAGCTCACAGCTCCACACAGCTCCACACAGCTCCACACAGCTCCACAGCTCCACACAGCTCTACAGCTCCACACAGCTCCACACAGCTCCACAGCTCCACACAGCTCCACACAGCTCCACACAGCTCCACAGCTCCACACAGCTCCACACAGCTCCACACAGCTCCACACAGCTCCACACAGCTCCACACAGCTCCATACAGCTCCACAGCTCCACAGCTCCTGCATCGTAGAAACGAACTATCTGTGTGCTATTATGAACTATTCTAAGGTAAGCCTATAAGGTCTATGATAATGAACATTTTGTGAAATATAATTTGTGCACCAGTTGATTTTGACAAGGAGCCCCAATAAATGTGTAGTAAAAAAAAACTAGCTGTGCAATTTTGGGACTATGAAATTGTGTTTATAGCTTCTACAACATACACATTGGCCCATTGTATCCATAACAAACTCCTGGGGCACGGTGGGGTCATGGCTGAGCTTCTCCAACCTTCATTTGGCTTCATTGTAAAAGAACGAAACTCCCATGCAAATATATTTCAAATATTGAGCATCATTTGCTTTTAACATTTCCTGGCAAAAAGTAAACACTGCCAATCACTCATTAGGCCATTTTATTTCAAGTAATAGTCGAATAGTCGAATAGTCCAAAATAAATACATCCTATGTCCTTTCCTGACCTCTTGACTTACCTCGATGGAAAACGTCATGTGGTCAAGGAAAAGTGTGAAGGAGAAGTCATAAGGAACGCATAAGAACGCAGTGCTAAGAGAATCCGACCATGTTGTTTCGGATGTGGAGCTGCTATATGAACGTGGACAACCCTGTGTGGAACTGAAACCCCCCCAAAATTATAAAGGCTAAGACACAAGTGAAACAAAATGGTTGTCACGTTGAGAATGGTTGCTCATCCTCCTGTCCACTCATTTTTAATTACATAAATCCCAATTAGTATGATTGCATGAAAAAAAAAATGTTGAGTGTCAAAAATGTTGACTGTTTTTTCCATCAACGGCCGAATGGTGGTTCACTTTAAATGTTCCTGCGGTAAGGAATGGTGGGACGGTATTATCCTTTCTTTTGGTAAATGACGGCCCAGTATTCCCTACACTGTAAGAAAAAAACCCGTAAAAAAACGGTCAATGACTGGCAGCTACGGCTGCCAAACAAAAACCGTAAAATTAAAGTAAAATACCGTAATTCAAATAATGTGCAAAAACATTAAATTTACAGAAAATTTCATTAAATTTTTTACAGAAAAATATTGTTATTTTACATTTTTTTCCCAAATAATTACGATTAATAATTTTCAATAAAGGGACAATCCTAAAAGTTCTGCAGGAAAATACTGTTATTTTACAGATTTTTCCCAAATAATTATGACCAATCATCTTCAATAAAGGGACAATCCTTAAAGTTCTGCAGGAAAATACTGTTATTTTACAGATTTTTCCCAAATAATTATGATTAATCACCTTCAATAAAGGGACAATCCTTAAAGTTCTGCAGGAAAATACTGTTATTTTACAGATCTTTCCCAAATAATTATGATTAATCACCTTCAATAAAGGGACAATCCTTACAGTTCTGCATGAAAATACCGTTATTTTACAGATTTTTCCCAAATAATTATGATCAATCATTTTCAATAAAGGGACAATCCTTAAAGTTCTGCAGGAAAATACTGTTATTTTACAGATTTTTCACAAATAAATATGATCAAGCACCTTCAATAAAGGGACAATCCTTAAAGTTCTGCAGGAAAATACCGTTATTTTACAGATTTTTCCCAAATAATTATGATCAATCACTTTCAATAAAGGGACAATCCTTAAAGTTCTGCAGGAAAATACTGTTATTTTACAGATTTTTCCCAAATAATTATGATCGATCACCTTCAATAAAGAGACAATGCTAAATGTTGTGGGAAATTAATTACAAATAAAGTACACACCACTATTGATTCTAAAACCCTTTTATTTAATGTATTCAGATGTAAATTTACAATATCAACCAACTATTCACAAACAGTTCTTTAGAGCCCCCCAGGAGGAACTGAAAAACTAAAAATGGTATTTGTCCATGTGTGTAA
>OMKI01047128.1:3674-15405 GCA_900302315.1 Phycis blennoides
CCCCCACACACACACCCTCACACTCACACACACACACACACACACACACACACACACGCACACACGCACATATGACACAGTGGGGAGGAAAATATGGGAAAAATGAGTAGCAGAGAGAGGGACAAATGAACAGATTAAGGGAGGTGGGCAGTAATTCTCAGAGGCTTTTGGCAGGCCGCACCGTTGAGAACAATGGAGCATGTGTTTGTGTGTTTGTGTGTGTGTGTGTGTGCGTGTGCGCGCATCTACGTATGTGTATGTCATTTCATCCAAATGTGTGCACGTCTGTGAGTATGTGTGCGTGTTTTCGTGCACTTTCGCCTGTCTCCAAGCGTGTGTTTGCGCGCGCGCGCGTGTGTGTGTGTGTGTGTGTGTGTGTGTGTGTGTGTGTGTGTGTACATGAATTGTGAGCGCATGATTGTGTGTTTATATGCACGCGGGGGACAAGTAAATAGACAGAAACAGAGGGGGGGTGGGGGGTAAGCCAATCAGACAGGGCGGTGGACTCGCTCGCAGACTTTGTACTGCAGGGTGGCCCCGTCCTCAGCCAACCCTTCCAGGCTCCACGACTTGGGTGAGGTAGTAAATAGTTGAGAGATGTTCACAATGAGATTAGAGGCGAGGCGGCGCTAACCGTGAACGTTGAACAGTCATCTTAATCCTGTTCCCGAGACCCCCCCCCGTTTTTTTCCTCGCATGACCGAGAACATCGCATTGGGAGGGAAGAACGCGAGGGACAGTGGGCCAGTGGTGGCGGGCCTCCACTTTGGGTTGCCTTGAAGGGGAAAAAGGCTCGTCTACTTTTCATCTCAGTGAGGCGTGATTCCAGAATGTGTCCGCCGCTAGCTGTGATGTCATACAAGCAATATGGCCGACAGGTGTCAGTTCCTAAATAGCAAATTGAAAATCTAGGTTGGGGGTTTGTTTTTATTTAGGCAGGTATGTCGTTTACAGATTCCAGATTTCATGTCACGTCGAACTTCGAAGAATGTTTCGCATACCGATATACTGTACGTTGCGTAACACAAAAGCCCCCCTCCCCACACACACACACACACACACACACACACACACACACACACACACACACACACACACACACACACACACACACACACACACACACACACACACACACACCCCTGACTGCCACCCACCCAGTACCTCTCCTGGCACTGTTCTAATCTTATCGGCCTGCTGCACCGGGGTCACTCTCTTTCCTCGACACAGTGGGATATTTAGCTTGGGACCAAGCCCTTCCTCGTATTTACAATGGGAGCCCCCCCGGCCCGCGCTAGGCACTGGGTGCAAGGCAAGCCGGCAACCCCCTCCAGGCTACAACCCCACCCCAGTGCGCCGAGGCTGGAAATGCCAGGAGCACGACATCACAATACAAGTGGGGGTGGGGGTGGGGGGGTGGGGGGGGTGTACTTTGGTCAGCGGAGCAGGGGCAGCTCTGCAGCCGCCGCCGCCGCCGCGCGCCCCCCCTGGGTTCACGACATACCAGAGGGCCTTAACAAGGACCACGCGGCGCCGCGCTCGCAGGCCAGGCCCCCCCCAGGCCCCAACGCTCTGTGCAGGTAACGTCCCGGTCCACGCCGCGCCGCGTCCGGTACGACTGGGTTTGGATGATCCAAAGACTCCGGCGGCGAAACAAAAGCTAACAAAAGGCAGAGGCAAGCTTGCTTTCCGGTTTGTGGGCCGACATACCACTTAAGAGCTAACCTTAAGAGAAATAAGTGGAGCTTTTAAAAAAAAACAAAATGTACTGGTCTGGCAGGTCTGAGAGGGAATGGTCTCTCACAACAAACCAAAAGAGTTAGCAAAAACCACACACACACAAGTGCATGCATGCATAAGAAGTGCGTGTTCATAAGAAATATGAGGCGGGGAAGCTGTGAGACGCCTAGTGAGGTCAGGTCAGAGATGGAGGACCCCACCTCGTGGTCTCTGGGCTCCATGCACACCCACCTTAAGGACCTGGGGTCCCCGTTTCCCTCAGGCAGTACCCCTCAGTAAGCTTGCTCGGTCACACCAACCTGGATCCCTAGGGGGGGAAAAGGGAAACACACGCAAAACAAGTCAGTCAGTCAGTAGGCCCCGACGAGGACTGTCTTCTTCTTGTCATATACAATGAAATGAAATGAAATGTCAGCACCTGAGATCCAAGATCACTGGTGTAAACTTTACATGAATTGTTTTACATTGTAAAACAAGGGGAATTCCGGTTTACTTGACAAAAACTGATGGGAACCCATTATTCAACACTGAAAATCCACAATAGACAAGAGACACACAATTAATGTGGCCTTTGTATTTGTTATTTCCCTCCTGTTTTTTTTACACTTTTACACAAGGTACGTGTGTGTGTGTGTGTGTGTGTGTGTGTGTGTGTGTGTGTGTGTGTGTGTGTGAGGGGGGGGCAATGTCAACACAAGGGATGCCAAGAGACTGAACAAGCTGGTGAGGAAGACCAAGAGACGGAACAAGCTGGCGAGGAGGGCCAGCTCCATCGCTGGAGCTGAACTGGACAATCTGGAGGTGGTTGTGGAACAGGAGGATGAGTAGGAAGCTGGACCCCATCCTGGAAAACCCCTCCCATCCCCTCCACGAGGAGCCAGTGGAGATGAAGGGCTGGTTCAGCCACACACTCATCCTCCTCGGGAAACACCACGGAGAGCCGTTTGGAGCCACCAGGCTCCAAAACCAAGGCCTGGCCCCGCAACATGAGAGCTTTAAGACCTGCACTGTACATTTATATATATTGATAGACTGAGACTGTTTGTTGTGTACAACTCAATTTGTATTGCGTTTCTTGTCCTGGCTCGTAGCTTGGTTTGTGTCCTGCATTCTCACCTGTACCTCTGCGGTGTTTCATTCTCATTGCCGTTGCTGCTACAGCACCTACATATCCCTCCGGGGATGAATAAAGGTCTTACTCATTAGCGACCATTTATTTAAGTGCATCTTGTGCAGAGAGGAGACACTTTTAAGCTAAAGCATCTCACTCAAGCACGCCTCAGGGAAGACAGGAGGACACCGGGGTTCGGGGGCATGGGCCTTTCTTCTGGGAGTTGAACGTCCTAAACCACTTGACTGTCCCTGAGCCATCAGTGTTTCCTCATCTATAAATAGCCCACCACGAGCAGCTGGTGGCCACTGGTTAACCTTCTGAATCACTGTCTTCAGAGTAACGCGGAGGAGATTTGTGGAGAAACGAGCTGCGGTCGTGACTGGGTTGCGGTGAGTCAAAGCCACAGCTGACGGGAGTTGGGTGTCATGGGCAAGGACCGGGGGTATCGAACCTCTGACCTCCCCAGGGAGTCCGGAGTGCATCTCCCAGGGATCCCACTAGTGGTGGTAGCTGGCGTGTACTGATATTAAACTACTATGTTATTGTGAAATGTCTAATATTTGGAACATTTGTTTTGATTGATCGAGTAGCCATTATGGTACAGAATCAACATCTTTTAAGTTGTAGGTCAAGATTCGCTGCAGATACGTGACAGTGTGAGAATATCAACTCATATCAGATAAGGTTCAAGCATTAACATCCTTAAAAATCAGCCAAAGTTGAAATTGCAGTGAATTTCACGAGTCACCCTCAGCGCAGGGTACACTTCGAGTCAGTCAGCTGACAGCACAACTTGGAGCTAACGCTACCGTTCGGGATAAACAGAGACGATGCAGTTTATTCAATTGAATGTGATATATTACCGAAAAATACGTATATTAAAATACATATACATATATTCAAATACCATATTCAAATTCTATAGCGAGCATTTTTGCTTCAGAAAAAGATGAATCGGTACCAGGCCTCGATCCCTGACCTCCTTCCCCTCTAACTGAAGACATGAAGCAAGAGTCTCCTGTGAGGCCCCAAAGATTTGCATAATCTGTGGGCGGAAGTGCTGGACCCTATTCCCCTGCGACATAAGGGTGCTTACCAGGCAGCGTGGCCACTAAACAAATAAAAGCCGTTCATTCTTGTTGTTCTCGTGTATGTGGCGATATGGGTTCGGGCCCCACATTTTTTGCGAGCGACATTATTAGCAATCTGAATTCTTCTGTGCTTTTGAGAGTTGAGTGTCTGCACGTCTGTAAATCTCAGGTATGAAAACGTGACGAAACCCCGGAGTTTGGCTCTTTGTCGCTCTGTGGCGGGGGGGGCAAACGTTCAAGAGGTCGAGAGGAAAACGCGTAATCATCCTGATTATGTACCTGATTAGAGGGGTGTTTTATTATGTCTCTTTAAATAGGAACCAGGGACCCCAAGCCTGAGACTTTATACACACCAGTCCCACTCGTTTGTTTAGCCCTGTGGCAGTTGGATACTCAGGAAAACATCTGACGTACCAACCACAGAGAAAAAAAATAAAAAATAAAAAGTCAACCGGCCACTTAGCTGCGGTTCAGCTGAGGCTTTGACTTAATCTGAAATACATAAGACATTCATTATTTGGGATTTCCTCTGCCTGCAGTAGTTGAAGAAATTGCACACACTCAGCCAGCGTGACCTGACACACAATGACCATTGCTCTCCAACCCTGTATACAACCCAAAAATATGTTTTATTAGTAAAGACAATATCAACCCAAACAAACTGCCCATTTAGTTACGAATTTGGCCTAGGAAACACATACACACGCGTGTGTGTGCGTGTGTGTGAATATTAAAAGGAAAGCATTTGTCAAAAGACAAAAGAGAAATGCCTGGTCGTTGAGCCAACCAAAACAAAACACAGATGGATGTGTGTCTCAGGCCGGCCAGGCTAATCCCTTATTAAGAGACTTAATTCCAAGATGCCTGTGATCACAAAAAAGGCAAGAAACAGACACTGACACCAAGAAGCCCTCTCCATTTCTCACTAAAGGCCCAAGGGGTGCCTTATTTATTAAATAACACAAGAAACCCTGAGGAACTCGGCTGGACCTGTGCATTCAACAAACACCCCAGCCATGAGCAACAGCCATTCGCAATGACATGACATCTTCATTTGACTTTTCACTTTGAAAGGTGGCATTATCAGGTTTAAACCTTTGAACACCTGATGAGATACGTTTGTGACTTGTGATCACTATTGGCGAAGGTGAAAAGTGGAGATATTTACAAATCATTAGTGGATTTCCCTTTCGAGATCATTCCTCCAAGCAGATGGAGACCAAGTTGATTTTCTGACGAACAATAAAGGGTTCTATCCGAGACATAAATTAAATGGTGTGTGAAGTACTACTCACTTAATATTGTTATTCATATAATATTTAACCGAATATCAAAATGAGTAATGCTTAGATTAACATGGATACAAAAATAAATGAACTCACGGTGGAACTATTGATATATTAAAATAGTAGTAATAAACTAGTAACATCGTCCATGCTGTGATTGTTGACAGTTCTGAGTCAGGAGTGATCATCTGACTCGATTGAGAAACACAATCACACCAGGTTATTGGAGTGCAACATTTCTTGCAAAACAGTTGGCTTATTGGGATGCATGAAGAACACACGAAGAAGAAAAGAAAAGAACACACGAAGAAAGTGATCGGTCTTAGTGTATTATCCACATGTAGGTTAATGAATTACTGGATGCTTTGACATACACTGAGATCAACTGTGGACAGCACTGTCTAAGGCGACCTGTGTGATCCCTACATTTATCAGACGAATCATTGAAATTAACAGTTGGATTGTTGTGTTAGCCAATGTTTACCAATTACTATAAAACATACTAGAACAGAGTTAGATCATATTAGTGAAAAGGGAAGAGGATCTGATACTAGTCGTTGGCAGGCAAATAAAGGCTTCAACATCTTGATTCCCAGATCTCCATAATGACATGTTATTCGTAATGACATGTTATTGCGGATTGCCGAGCTAACGTGAGCCACGCTTCATTGTTAAAAGGCAGCGGCTGCAAACACTCACGTGTAGTTTTCTCACACGTAGACGTCATTTCAAACAGGCAAAGTCACCAGCCAGACAAATCCCCTGCTGTTATCTTTTACCTGATTGAATAGGCAATATCGCCAGAGCTCTCAGTGCACCGAGCAGTCTGTCAGATGGCGCGTGTGTGTGTGTGTGTGTGTGTGTGTGTGTGTCCTCACGCTACACATGGCTGATGGAGATCCCCTCTGTTGTTCACTTACCCCAGAACCACCCGGACACTCTGAAGATCAGCTGAAAATCATGGCGGGACGGAAGCAGGTGTTATCTGGAGCACGACGTCGTTGAAGAGGAGGAAAACCAACAGAAACCAAACGGTGTCTTCTGACACACACACTGAAGGGGGGGACGGCGCTCGGTGCTGATGGACAGCTCAGCGCAACGCGTATGAGTCGCGGAGGGCGGAACTGCCTTGAACTGGCTAGCGAAAGGAAGTGGGAGGATGTGACGTCAGGGGCTTTAGTCTGCAGTGGGTCGACGCTGCTGCTCCAGTGCATGGAGGCAGTTGTGCATTAGTGGTTGGACTCTATGGTTGGACTCCTTTTACGTCCATGCACGGTTCCTTTACGTCTACGCACGGTCCCCTCATAAGGCTGCAATGCAATGGCAAAATTAAGATTCAGAAGATTAAGAAAAAGAAATACAAGAAAAACTGAATTAATAAAAAAAATAAAGAAAATACAAAACAAATTACTCTGAACACTAAAACACTAATAATAAAACATTAAATATGTACACACATAGCCCCACCATGTTTTATATAGATATATTCTGGAACCTTACTGAATAGTCTAGTGAAAATAGACTGAGAGGCTTCCCCTCTCTGCTCATTGAACCCGAGATGACAAAAAAATCCTGGTATCGTTAGCGTGCTTGAATGCATCAAACGTTGCCTATGCGCTTCTCTTCTGACGTCAGCAAGGCGACAAGATAAACAGAAAGGCCTATTCTCCTCTGTGGCTTCAGATGTCCTAATCCTTGCTCTCTGTCACTTGTGTAAACAGAATTCCACCTGTTAATATGGGATGGGACAGTTTGTTTTCCTTGTGTTTGGAGTCAGAACTCGGGAACAGGGATTAAACCAGTGTCTAGCCGCACCCCCACTGTCCAGACACAGTGGGGGTCTCGCTTGCTATTCATAATTGACAACAGAGATCCCCAGCATTCACGCAAGACAATTTTTTTGCAGATGTAATAGTTAGTATATAACAAGTATAATAGTTATAATTGATCAAACATTTCTTACTGGCACATGATACACCATTGTCTGGCGTCTTTTGTTAGAAACCAATGTCCAAATTCCACACATTTAACCTTTGCATCATATGGCTAAAGATTACGCGGCTTTAAACCACTATTCAATTGTATATCTCTGCAGACAAGTCCTGGGTTCAAAACAATTGTTCACCAGATTGACATGATGATTAGGTAAAAGGTTTGGGGGTGACCAGCTCGATATTTCACCCTGTGCAGTGTATTGTCCCCTTATCAAAACATTAGGAAAAAATGTTCCCCTGTGTAATCAGCACCCATTAGTCATACAACAGGACAGCATGTCATGTATGTGGAAGGCTGAGAGTAGGGGGTGATGTCAGGTCCCCATTAGATTACTGCTTATCTCCTTGGCAGGCTCTTGGTGTAAACCTGTCTCCTCGTCTAGACCTGGTAAAAACAGAATGCAGGATGTGACCCCCAAACCCTCACAAAGCAGAATTTGAAAGGGCAGCAAGTGTGTGTGTGTGTGTGTGTGTGTGTGTGTGTGTGTGTGAGAGAGAGAGGGAGGGGGGGGGGGGTGTTGGTCTGTATTATTCACTCCATGTTGGATCTGGGTATCCTGAGGCCACAGCGGACTGATAAGGGCGCTTGGATGTCTTCCTTCCGCTCATTGAGCCGCCGTGTGGAGCCGTAATGGGCCAGATCGGTGTACATGGCCCGGCATCCGAACGGCGGTGACAGTAGATGTAGTCACCGCCACAATCACCAGCAGTCATTCTGGGGTCATTCAATCCTGGCCACTGCAAAACAAAAGCTCTGCAAGAGCCAGTTCTCACACACGCGGCGCGCGCGCACACACACACAAACGATCTCCAAAGTAGGTTTATGTTTGCCCCTTCATTTCTTTATTACTTCATCCATTCACATATCCAGCCGACGACAGCCGACGCTCCGCGTGGCGCGCGAGACACCGCTTTCCCCGTCCTCACAGCGGCATCTCTACGAAGTCAGCCGCGCCACAGGTGCACGCGCCAAACGGCGGCAGGTTCTTGGGCCAGTCCTGCAGGAACTCATCCGGTGTTCTGTCCCCCTCAAAGTCCCACTGAAACGCGCAAAAGATGTCCACCGCTTAGCTCGGGAGGCGTGAGGAGGCATTGCGGCCCTCCCGTCATACAGGGTTCAGTGCGCTCTCTCAATGTTGCACGTCACGCGTGTGTCAGCCATCGGGATGACACGCTCGTTATTACATCAAGATGGTGGCGGTAAGTTGTGGCAAGGTGGTGTCGGCGCTTCCTCACTTCCAGCTGAACGGCACCAGGTCTGATCCCCAACGTCCGCAGACTGCCAGTGGGCCTCCCAGAGCAAGACGCCCGACACGCGGCTAACTTCACTGTCGTTTCCTTTGGATAAAAGTGTCTATTAAGCTAAGGCACTAACAATGGCAACCCTTAGGTCCTTCAATTCATCGGAATCTAAAATACCCTGCAGCTATGCTCGGAACTGACTGTTCATTCACCGCAGTCCTTGTGCAACACCGTGCTTCTCTAAAGAGGATGTTCTAAAACTGGGTTATAGCAAGGGCAAGCAATTACAAGTACAAATAACGCCTCAAGGGTGGTTCAGTGTGCTCAACTAGCTCGATATGTTCCGATGATCAAACATTTACCGAAACCTCCACAATATGGAGTAACACCTTGCGTTATATTAGAATGTGACGATGATGCCTTTAAGTAATCAGAGGTCAAACCAGTGCTAAGCAGCTTCCAGGGGAATCTACACTTGTGACTAGCAAAAAGGAGTCAACTTAAGAAAATGTACAAGGAGTTATACGTTCCGATAAGCCTCGCACTATTGTCCTTTTGCACTTTTATTATTATTATTATCACTATTACCAGTAAATTCCCATCACCAGCAAATTCCTTACTGTCCGTACCGTTCTTTTGCACTGTTAATACTCACTACTGTTTGCACAATTTATGCTACTTATGCTGCTATTCCTACCTCATAACATAGCAGATTCCGACATTGCACATTGCATATTTATTTTTACTACTTGTATTGTCTTTTTTTTATCTTTCCATCTTATCTGTAGGTATGTTTACTTTAGTTTTAGTATTAGGAATGTCTTGTCCTGCATGTTGTGCCTGTGCACTTTATCTGTTTCACCGTGGGGGGGGGGGTGAGAAATGTACTCTCGATTCCTTTGTATGTCTTGCCATGTGAAGGAATTGACAATAAAGCTACCTTGACTTTGATAAGTTCCTTCAACTTTTAGTTGCCTGGCTGTCGCTGTTAACCTTCTACCACCATCTGGTGGACAGCCGGGGTTCTTGCAAGTCTCATCTAACATCCAAAATCCTATACAGTCATAAAATCCTGTTTTTGTCGTTTACCCTCAATACCCACTAAATAACTAACATGTTATGATATTAGCCCACTGGAAGGAAAACAAAGGGTTCAACTGGTCGGTCTGAGCATGGTTGTGGCATGTTTGCTAACTATTCTAGGACAATGTTTGCAGTAACTAGAGTATGTTAAACCAATTAAAAATAAATAAATAAATGAATACTTGAATAAATTATTATTTCAACTATATATATATACACACACAAGATAAATTGTTGCTGTACAAAACCACAATGACATGAAAATAAGGACAATATACAAAATAATGCAACCATCCGGAGCGATCTGCTCACCTCCAGCTCAGAGCTGCAGGGTGAGGAGTCATAGGAGGAGCAGGAGGAGCAGGAGGAGTTCAGACCATCCACCTGGACCAGCCGCAGGGCCCTTGTCGTCGGGGGTCCACTCTCCAAGTCATCTCTGGCGGACAGCAGCGATTCCTGTCGGTACACCCACAGACACACACACACACACACACTGTGGTCTACAGTAGGAGAAAGGCACCACTCTACGAAGAGGACGTACGGATGTCCTATACTTTTATACCGCTACTTGCTACGTTTCCAATGGCTAGGGTGTTCCTCGCCTCCCCAGCTGAAGGTACTGGGTTTGATTCCCAATGTTCACAAGTGTCAAGAGCATAATACCCAACTCATAACCAGCTCCTTAATGACACATCTGAATTCACCATGAGTAGCTTTGGATAAACGCATCAGAGAAATGACCAAATAGCAAACAGTAAAGTATTCAAATTATAAAAGGAAGGACGACACATTTGGCTTACTTTCTCTACAGGGTGAGCGCTGACATCCATATAGTGGCCAATGTCAGAGGGCTTTGAGGTCTTGGCGTTGTTCTTCTTTGAGAGACCATGTCGAGATGAAACAGAGAAAGATCACAGCAACGTGAAGAGCCAGAGTTCATGAACTGCGACACACCGAGGCATTGCTGGTTTACATCGAGACCTTTATCTGTCGTCTCTGCCCTGGCGCTTCCAGGCTAAAACACGAGACGCCATCTTTAAACTGACATCACAAGTACAGCTTTGCTGAAGGAGACACATCAGCCACCCTTTCACTGGCTTCTAATGAATAATTAGGAAGAAAGATTCTGGGAACATAAACAAAAAAAACCTAAAAAAAAGCGAATAAATCTACGAACAAATAGGAAAAGGGACGAAAGGGCAAAACTAGGAACTTGCTTCTTGGGTTGTTTTCAGCTTGTTGCCGTGTTTCCTATGGAAGTGTGGAAACACCAGAAGGCTCTGTGCGTCCAGTGAGATCCTCTCAGGTTGCCGCCTCGCCCCTTTTCTCCACCAAAATATGACCAGAACCTTAACATTCAAGGTTAAAAAGGTCAACGACTTTGAAAGCAAGCAGAGCAGCGCCGCAATACACAACACTCTCTGGCAGAACGACCACAGCAGGGTGACAGGCAGACACTTCACCAACCGGGCGCCGCTCTGTGATTTGAATGCGCGCAGCTGAAAGTCACCACCGACACCCGGTTGGCGACACTCACAATAATAATAATAATAATAAATTTTATTTAAAAGCGCCTTTCAGGTCACTCAAGGACACTGTACAGATAAAATAAATTAAAATCACATAATGACAATATGCATATTGCAGGATAAAACAAATCATGTTAAAAAAGAATAATAATAATAAAATCGACATAATGAGATAAAATGAAATAAAATATGAAATAAAATAGGACAGGTGTAGCAGGAGGTCAGAGGGAGTAGGCCGTCTCAAACAAGTGGGTTTTGAGACGGGATTTGAAAATGGGGAGAGAGTCACAACTCATAACGCCGCAAACGCAAGGGCTTTCGTCGGTGAGCCGTAGCCTCAACCGCCATCGCGGCACCTCAATCGGCAAGTAGACGGTGACTACAACTGGTGTTTATTGAACTGAAAATCTTTGGGAGATCTTAAAGGGGGCATTTAGCAGACGCTTTTTGTCCAAAGCGACTTACAATCAGTACATTTGTGGGGCTCGACATGTGGACAGTTGGAGGAGTAGGGGGATCAAGGGGATCGAACCGCCGACCCTACGGTGAGTGGACGACCCGCTCTGTCCACCCGCTCTACCCACACTGAGCTACTGCCGCCCCAGATCTTCCAGCCTAAATAGTCCCCAACGGGGATGGAAAAAGCCACAGA
>OMKI01047136.1:0-12926 GCA_900302315.1 Phycis blennoides
AAGCCTCAAGATTGCGGGACGGGGAGGTATCATTGGGTTGTAGAGGCATGTACAGCTGAATATCATCAGTGTAGCAATGGTATTTAATGCCACAATCTGTGATTATCCTACCTAAAGGAAGCAGATAAATACAAAACAGAAGAGGGCCAAGGACAGAGCCCTGAGGTACCCCAGACCTCATGATGGAGCATTTAGAGAGAGAATTATTGTAGTTAACACACTGGGTTCTGTCGGACAGATAGGAGCGGAACCATGATAGCGCTGTCCCCTGGACGCCAGCGCAATGCTCCAGCCGATGTAGAAGGATAATGTGATCTATGGTGTCAAACGCCGCGCATTGAAATCCAGCATAATAAGTATGAATGCCGACCCAGTATCCGCTGTGATCAGCAGATCATTAACAACTCTGGTCAGTGCTGGTTCAGTGGAGTGACAGGAGCGAAAGCCAAATTGAAATGTATCAAAATGATTGTTAGTGAAAAGGTGATCAGTCAGCTGGTCGGCAACAACTCTCTCAAGTCATTTTGATGCGAAGGGAAGAGTGGAGATGGGTCGGTAATTGGCAGAAACCAGTGGGTCAGAGTTGGGTTTTTTGAGTAGCGGCTTAATGATTGCAGATTTATATGCTAATGGGACAGACCCCTCGGAGAGAGAGACCGGTTGAGGATGATGCGTGTAGGACCATTTAAAACAGGGAAGAGGTCCTTAAAGAGGGGAGATGGGATAGGGTCAGATGCACTTGTAGTAGGCTTGGAGGCTGCTACGAGAGAAGCTAAGGCCTCAGAGGAGATTGGTTGAAACTGTGTAAGAGAGCTGGAGAGCCGGGTCCCAGGGCAAGGACCGACTGGGCTGTTGGAGGGCCGCTGAGTAGTGATCACATTTCGGATTGATGTTATTTTAGCGGTGAAAAATTCTAGAAAACCGTCAGCTGTAAGAGATGAGCTGAAAACAGGGGGCGACTGGGTCTGCTTAGCCACAGGACCCGTTGATTGTTCTTATTCGTCTTAATTAACTTGGAGAAATAAGCAGCCCTGGCAGTGGAAAGTGCACGCTTATACATTTTAAAACTGTGGGAGCAGGCAAGGCGAGAGGACTCCGATTTGGTGACACGCCACCTGTGTTCAAGCTTACGGCATGTCCGCTTAAGGGAGCGAGTGTGGTCTGAGAACCAGGGCACAGTCCTAGATCATGTGCCTTTACTAGTTTTGAGAGGGGCAAAAGAATCAAGTGTTTCTAGCAGTGCACTATTAATTATATCGGTAAGGCAGTTGAGGGATACGCTCGTGGAGGAGGCTAATTCAAGTTAATGATATAGGATACTTATTTATAACCGTCTGGGAGATCTACAAAATTACAAAATAACTAATTGACTAACAAACAATAACTGTGAGACCAAGGAACTGGCCGTAGGTCTACATTTATTGTCACTATTTTTCTTCTCAAAACATTTTGTTTTGTTTGTGGGTTTCTTTTGGGTGGCTTTTTGTTAGATTACATATTATACGATACATTTGTTCGATTGGAGTCTATGGTATTATGGGTTGTAATCGGCTGTCATACTTTTGAATACAGAAGTGTGGCGACGACCGAAATAGGGTTCGAGTATTTCCGTGGATTTTCGGCCGGACTCGACTGTTGACATTTACCGGCTCTGACGCCAAACCCTCTGCACGTAACCGGATGTGACGCCAAACGCGCCTTGATTTCAAATTTGAGGAAGAGACAACACTGCAGTGTTCGCCAGCCGTTTGGGTGTATCATCATAACATTGGATATAATAGCGTATTGTTTGTGAGTTTATATCGTATTTGTCTTTAGATGTAATGTCTGTATCGATTTTCATTTGAGAGTTGCATGTTTTCATAGTTAAATAACTATTACGTTCAAAATAATGAGCGTAAGTAACGTTCATTATTTGAAGCCGTCTTGACAGGTGCCAGGCGACAACAACCTGCTCTTCTGTGTCTCCCCGTTAAACTTGAGCTATGCTCAACATCAAAACGTTTACTTACTACTACTATTTTTGCAGTGGGTTTTGGAGACTCGCAGCCAAAACAACTCGACCACTATGTCCAGAGGACCGAAAGAGACAATCGCCCACCGCCTGGGCTTAAAGTCCGGTCCCTCCGGTTCCTCCAAGCAGGCCGAGGTCGAGCTGGACCGGGTCCGGAAGGAGAACGCTCACCTGCGGAGGAAATTGGATGAACATACCGCCCGGCACATCAAGCCCCCGGACCCAGACAAAAGCAAACTCCTAGAGGTGAGGGAAAAACATCTCCCCACGCTCTTCGTGTTTCAAGGCTTTCAAATATTTTTGGTTGTTAATCACTGAATATAAAAAGAAATCGAAAATGGTGTGTAACTTGTTAAACCGACTTAACATTCTTCATTCGGGGTGAAACGTAGACGATGTTTGTTGGTGTGTTATGAGCTTTTCTTGTTTGCTGGTAGCGTATAATATCGCTGGAGACACTCCGGGAACGCAACAACCAGCAGCTCCAGGTCAGGGAGCAGGAGATGGAGGCTCTGAGAAAGCAGCTCACCGCTCGTGGAGGAGAGGTACACGCACACACGCGCACACGCACACGCACACGCACACACACACACACACACAGATAGGCATTGATGGGGGGGGGTTCTGAAAGTGAAACTTAACACTCTTCAACACAAGATTCGAAGTTGGAGGTTTTCCGTGAAGTGGGTGCTTCTTCGCCCACAGGAAGTCACAGCAGTCTACTCTTGACTAGAGCGAGATCTTCTTGAGAGACACACACACACTAAGATGATGAGTATAGGTTCCATAACAGTTGTTGGAGGGGAAAACCAATGCACACACATATTTCTGTTGTAGCATTAAGTCTACAATCTAATTGATTTGAAATTCAAATATCTAATCTGTATGCTATAATAGGTTGTCTGGCTTCCCTGTCTGGTTGGTTTGTCTTATCGTCCATTGCAACTTTAACCAATAGGAGAATAGTGGGAAACAGCATCCTTTCAAAAATCTATCATTGGGGGCGCCACATTCTGTCTGATAAAAGTAAGCAAGCCGGTCGTTTCACCCCGCCCGTCATCCAAACTGGTGGATATCAGTATTCCATCGCGGTCACCCACACCTGAGTAATGAATGCTGTCTGTGGTGGGACTGTGGTGTGTCGCTGATGTCCCCAACAGCGAGTCTACGTAAGACTACCTGGAGCTGTGGCTGTACATGGTTCTTTGGTGTCATGGTGACGTCTTTGAGGGTTTCCGGGGCTGTGTGCTATGCATACCAGTTATTAAGACAATACTTGGAATCCAAAGCAACTTGCAGGCCATTCAGCAGCATGTAGGGGTAAGGGGTAATCTTGCCGTAGGACGAGGCACTTTATAATCGCTCTTTGTAACGTAGCACTTGGCATCTTAGGCCAGAGATGTTGGACACTAGCAACGGTTAACCTAGCAATTGGAATGCTTGAAACACTTACACTCACATACTTCAATGAAGTATTTCGCCTTCTTCTGACAAATGCACTTATTGTAAGTCGCTTTGGACAAAGGCCTCTGCTAAATGCCCTGAATGTACATGTAATGAGGCCTACAGGTAGGCCAAGGACCTGCGGGAATTAACCCGGTAACTTAATGACCACTACCATCTTTATTTATAATTGTCTCTACTTATCTCTATCTCTACCTACATTTACCTATATCTTTATCTACCTCACCCTGTCTTTTAATATCTTATCCATCTCACCCTGTCTTTAATATCTTATCTATCTCACCCTGTCTTTAATATCTTATCTATCTCACTCTGTCTTTAATATCTTATCCATCTCACTCTGTCTTTAATATCTTATCTCTCTCACCCTGTCTTTAATATCTTATCCATCTCACCCTGTCTTTAATATCTTATCTATCTCACTCTGTCTTTAATATCTCATCCATCTCTTCATATCTTTATTGATATCTGTACCTATCTCCCCCTACCTGTATCTATCTCTGCCCAGTGTCTCCATTGACAGCCCCCTCCACCCGTCTGTGGCTGCAGTGTCTTGTATGCGTCCAGCTGCACTGTCTCTCTGCCTCCAGGTGGTGGCGTCCCTGCAGGCCCAGCTGGAGCAGCGGTGGCGCGACGGCGAGCAGCGAGACCGCTCCTTCCAGAACCTGACGGAGGAGACGGAGAACCTGAAGAACCGGCTGGCCGCGGTGTCTGCCCGCTGCCAGGCCCTGGAGGGACAGGCCGCCCAGGTGAGGGGCTCGGGGAGGGGCTATGGGGCGGGGGGGGGGGGGGGAGGGGGGGGGGGGGGGGGGGGGGGGGGGGGGGGGGGGGGGGGGGGGGGGGGGGGGGGGGGGGGGGGGGGGGGGGGGGCTAGGGGACATGTGAAGGGGCGGAGCTATTGTAGGAAGGTGGAGTCCAGGTGACTCACTTGTCACCTTTTTGAAAGGCAGCTTTTGAAAACTGTGTTTCAGTTGCATTCAAGTGAAAAGACAACAACGATGGCTTTGCCCTACAGATTTTATTTTATCACCATCCCTTCTCTGGTCAGATCAGTACAATCTTTTGACACAACCAACAACGTGAATGTTTTAAACTAAGTGCAGGTAGTGGGGGTGCTTGTGGCTCTGAGGTAGCCTTGCACACCTGATGAGACCACCTGATAGAATTAGTCTTATCTTTTTTTTCCTCCAATGTTGGCAATTATTTATTAATTAAAATTTTTGTTATAATATTTTTTTTCCGATATATAACAAAGTCTGTTGTGTTGTACTTGTCAAACTTCCAGCCTTGACGTTAAACATAAGCTACATGTGGTGGATGTGACTCAATCAATCAGACTGTGGTGTCACTCATGGCGGTGACGTCCACTAGATGGCAGTGTGGGACCAGCTTACCCCGGTGGGGGCTTCCACCCCAATCCCCTCACTGATCGCTCCGTGAAACCTACCCTCTGTTTGTATCTTCCTCTCATCTCTCCCTCTACCTCGCTCTCACTCAACTCGGCCCCCTCTCCCCCACCCCCTGGGTTGTCATAAGCCATCACGAGGCTTAACTTATGCTACTGAACGCTTTAAATCTATCCGGCAAAAGTTGACAAGCTCATGACATGAAGCTCATGCTTGTGACCCGGAGGGGGGGGTCGTCTGAACTTAGGCTCTTGAGGAAAGGTCAGAGGTCAGAGATGATTCTTCCAGGGGTCAGGGGGCATAGAGATATGGTTGTCGAGGAAACGGCTTTTTGTGACCACGCGCTGACCTCCTGGTCCTTAGTGTGCGTGCGCTGTCATAACGGGTGGTAGGAGATCAGAGGTTGTAGGTGACACTGGACGACTACTTACCTTCATGTCAGAATTTTTTTTTAATATATATTCTAATATTGTCTTCATCCAGTCCTGACTGATAAAATCGATACCCCCCCCACCACCCCTCTACTGAGTGTCAGCCTTTTATTCTTGTTGTTGGCGTCAGAAGAGTGAGTCACACGGTTAGGGAACCAAGTAGAAGCCCCTGAATGTCTTTTCACTGGTCCTCTCCTCACTTCATCCGGTGCCGTCTTTCCCATCAGACCGGCGCCGTTCCCTCCGGAGACCTGGCCGCCGTCCACGATCAACTCCGAGACGTGAGTCGGACCGTCGCACGGGGGCTTTCGTCCATTCATTCACACATCCATCCATCCATCCATTCACACGCTCGTCCGCTCCCCGGCCCACCTTCCCGTCCACCACATGAGGCGTCCGTGACCCCCTGCTGATTTAGTGGTGTGTGTGTGCGCGTGTGTGCGCGTGTGTGTGCGTGTGTGTGCGTGTGTGTGTGTGTGCGTGTGTGTGTGTGCGTGTGTGCGTGTGCGTGTGTGCGTGTGCGCGTGCGTGCGTGTGTGTGTGTGTGCCTGTATGTGTGCCCACATCAGGCCCTGGAGAAGAACCAACAGTGGCTGGCCTACGACCAGCAGAGAGAGTCCTACGTCCGCTCCATGGTGGCGCGCACGGTGGAGCTGGAGCAGCAGCTGGCCCAGACCAACCAGGCTCACCCAGAAGGTGACCGGGGGGGAAGAGGGACATTCAGAGCAATGGACTGGATCCTCTCCTCTTTGACCCCAGAAGCCTCTGGAACCCGTCGTTCACTACGGTGCTCGTGACACAGACGTCACGGGGCCTCGTCGTGCCGCGAGACGCCGTGAGGCAGGGAAGCCACGGCGGGGTGCCGCTCCCCACGCACGGCAACGCAAAGACACTCAGAGTATACCTGGAGTCTGTAGCGCTTTAGTCCTGTTCCGTCCCCCGGAGCGAGGGAGCGGAGCGCTGCCATTGTCTAGGCCCTCTTAAGATTTAGACTTTGTTATTCTACAGTCGATCCGCCTTGGAGGATGTCTCTGTTCTGTCAGGAGAACAGGACAGGTTGTCATCCGGAATGAAGCTCCGCTTAAAGAAAGGAAAAAGAGAGAGAGAGAGGGAGGGGGAGAAAAGGCAGTTTGTGAGTTTCTTTGTTGAACTTGACAGTTTCTGAAGTTGGCAGTCGGCCCCGCTTGCTGTTGCAAATCGGCATTGGAGAGGGAGCCTTTAGTTCAAAGACGTGTGACTTCTCATTCATTACTGAAGCTTTTTTTTTTTAATTCTTTGCCTGCTGTCACAGATCCGGAGCGTATTACTGCTGTAAACCGGGGGGGAGGGGTAGCTTGTTTATTAGTGCTTCTTAAAGGTTGGCTCCGATGAAAAGAAATGGACGATTCCATTTGTGGTGGTGCATGCCCAGTATTTGCCATTGTGCTGTTATGATTGGATGTAATGATCACCCGACGGCCCACCGGGATCATTACCCACGTTGAACGCCTCTTAAAAGAGGCATGAATGTTTTTCTGACCACCAGGGGGGCCTCACAGTCGTGACTCTGAGTGGCGGATCAACTGTCTCGCCACAATCCAATTGTAGCCACTCCATCTTTCATTTGTCCCTTTCCTTTTGATACCATTGTGTCTTTTTTTTCCTTGCTGTTTTGACATGGTTTAGAGTCGGGGGCGGGGGTCCGGTATAGCGTGGGCCCGGGGGAAAGCCACTCGGAGACTCCAACTGTTAGTAAGTGCAACACTAATAAAAACTGACTGCCCGTGTACCCCCAGCATCCAAGGGGCCGGTGGTCGCTGCGGAGACTCCGAGCCACTCGGAGCAGCTGCTGCAGGGGCTCCAGAAGGGCTTGGAGGCCCAGAGAGAGTCGGCGTCCAGGGCTCATCTGGAACTCCAGCACCAAAAGGAACAGGTGGATGGAAAACACACGGCTCGCCGTTCAGCTGGGGACATTGCCTTAGTCTCAGTGTGCTTCGTTTGAAGTTTGCCTGCGTCCGCGTTCAAACCTGCAGCACGCTGTGTGTGTGTGCAACACCAGCTGGTGCTGTCTTCTTGTAACCTTTTTTTACTAACGAGCAGGTAGAGTTGAGGGCGTCTTCTTCAAGGATGCCCGCAGGTTCGACGGCACATTTGGAATCGAAGTCTTAACTGGATTATCCTCCCCGTTGAATGTCGATAATCCTAACCTTAATACAATACAATATAATAAGTAGCATGGGAAAACGTATGGTTTTTTACTTTGGTTGAATGTCTTTAAATGCCGTGTGTGTGTGTGTGTGTGTGTGTGTGTGTGTGTGTGTGTGTGTGTGTGTGTGTGTGTGTGTGTGTGTGTGTGTGTGTGTGTGTGTGTGTGTGTGTGTGTGTGTGTGTGTGTGTGTGTGGCGGCGACCCAGACGTCCAGGCTGAGCGAGGAGCTCTGGGCCCAGAAGGAGCGGGCGGGCGGCCTCCAGGAGGAGCTGGCTTCCCTGCAGAGGGACCACAAGGAGAAGAGCAGGGAGCTGGAGCACACCAAGACCCTGCTGCAGACGGAGCGCCTCAACAACAGGTAGGGAGGAGAGACACACTCACATTCAAATGCATACACATGCTTGCAGATGCACACACATTCAAATGCGTGCACACACACACCAGGTAGGGATAATGCAAGAGCACATACACCTTTGTGACTAATTCCTTTGCTTTATGATCTAGGGTTACCATTAGTGTTAATTCATGTGCCATTAATTACTTTGAGTAGTTTTACTTTGTGTATTACATTTATCATTTTAAAGGTTTTTCACATATTAATCACAATATTAATTGCCGTTTCCTATGAACGTGCACATAGGAAGGCAAATGACTTGAAATCTACCGCCAAACACGGTGTATTGATCCAACATCCCAGTGGTTGCTGAACCTGTCATCTCGGACTCCTGTTAATGTACAACGACAACGCTAAGCCACCGCGACTAAAGCCAATCATGCAAAGCTAGCGGCCGGGCTCATGTGCGGTGCGGTGTCCCCCCCACCCCCACCCCCCTCCCCCCCGGCCCCCCCAGGCAGGTGGTGAGCGAGGAGCGAATGGTGTCATCGGAGCGCAGGGGGAGGATGAAGGAGGAGCTGGAGGACATGGCCACCCGGCTGGAGGAGGAGAGGAAGAGGTCCGACGACCTGCTGCTACAGGTCGGACCCCCGGCTGCCGCCCCCCCCGTCTAACCAACCCACCCACCACCAGCACCAGCACCACCCCCAGAACCCCAGCTCTCTTACCCTTAACCATAAGACCCCCTAGCTGTAACCCAAACCATAAGCCCCACCCATAACACTTCACCCTAATGCTCGAACCCTAACTTCATCCCCCTTACGCTACCCCCCCTCAGCGCCCGAACCCTAACTTCATCCCCCTTACCCTACCCCCCTCAGCCCCCGAACCCCTAACCTAGTGAGCCCTAACCCAGTGAACCCTAACCCAGTCAACCCTAACCCAGTCAACCCTAACCCAATGAACCCTAACCGAGTGGTTCGCCACTTTTTTTCCCACAACAATTTTCACAAATTGTTGCTAACCCCATTATCATTACACCCCAGTTGTAACTTGCATCGTAGCACCCGAAGTAGCGAGCTCATCATCATGAATCATGGGGCTGTTCATCTATTCAGGGCTTTTATGGGACATTTCACTTTTCTTCATCAAATATCTTGCGCGCCGATACCCCGTGACCCTGCGGGGAACGCCTTGCCCGCGCATGTTTTATTCACCAGCGCCACGCACTGCAGGCAGCCAGCGGAAGGCAACCTCTGAATCATTCTCCAAGTACGCATGCATATTCATGACTCTAAAGTAAACACCGAATGCACTTTTAAACCTCGCTCACTCCTCGTCTTTAAATAGCATGTGAGGATGCAATTGATTCCAAGAAGGTGGCCGTGATGTATTCGAACCCGGGTAATCCCGCAGTCACAAACCAAAACCTGAGGGATCTGTGCACATCTTTATGCCTGAGCCTTTGTACTGTGTTGAGTCCCGTCACAATGTCCCGTGTTTTGAAAAGTCACGAGACAAGCAAAGTCCTTTCTGTCTTTGTATGAGGGGACTCATTTAAAAGCGGTGTTTCTGGACATCCGGACAAACAGGATAGAAGGCCCTTTACCCTTGATATGCAGATGTGTTTAAGGATGTGTGTTGAGGATGTGCATGTGGAGGTCAAGGATGTGCATGTTGAGGATGTGTGTGTTAAAAGATATGCGTGTGGAAGTTAAGGATGTGCATGGAGGTTCAGGATGGGCGTGTGGAGGTTAAGGATGTGCATGGAGGTTCAGCATGGGTGTGTGCAGGTTAAGGATGTGCGTGGAGGTTCAGGATGGGCGTGTGGAGGTTACGGATGTGCATGGAGGTTCAGGATGGGCGTGGAGGTTCAGGTTGGGCGTGTGGATGTTAAGGATGTCCGTGTGGAGGTGAAGGATGTTTTTTGTCTCAACAGGTGAATCTGCTGCAGAAGTCTCTCCTGAGCCAGACTGAGGAGCAGAGCCGGCTGGCTACGCTAGAGCAGCAGGTAACACCCTGTGTGTCATTGTGTAACGCTCTGCCTGTTGGCATCCAAGAGGATGCTGCACTAAATCCTAGCTACCCCTTCAAGCTAGGGTATGCAAGTTGGGGAAACCAGAGCGAGCAAGATTAGATTTTAAGTGTCAAACTGAATGCGCAATGTGTGCAGGCTGGTATCCGAGTAGGTGGGTAGACATGCAGATAGGCCATCCCATCATTTAATTCATTTCCAAATGAAATGATTGGACGGGCTTACTACAGGCCTGCGCCTCATCTTAATTCCTTGTAAGTAATAACAGCTGTAGTCTCAATACATCATAATACATGGCAGCTACAGGAAAGCAGTTTGTGTTGAGAAAGAAAAGCCCAAAAAATCATTAGACCCAATTGATTGATTTGTTCTTTTAGCATTTTTCCAAATCACTATTTGTAGAAAAGTCTTGTGTTTATGTTAGAAACACATGTCAAATATTGATAATAATCCTCATATCCTGTACAGTTAGTTCTTTGTGTGTGTGTGCCCTAATTCACCACCAGTACTCTCTGCTTCCCCCCTCCTCCTCCTCCTCCTCCTCCCGTCTCAGATCCAGCTGTCGGTGAAGGACTTTGAGAACGAGAAGCTGGACCGCCAGAGCATGCAGCAGCAGCTGCACAAGGTCCTGAAGGAGCTACGCAAGGCCCGGGGGCAGATCACCAGGCTGGAGTCTGTAAGGGCAGCCCCTATTAACAGCTGTACATACTAACCCCTCAGCATACCCACCAAGAGCCTCTTTTAACACCTATACAAACTCACCCCTCAGCATACCCACCAAGAGCCTCTATTAACACCTGTACAAACTCACCCCTCAGCATACCCACCAAGAGCCTCTGTTAACACCTGTACAAACTCACCCCTCAGCATACCCACCAAGAGCCTCTGTTAACACCTGTACATACTCACCCCTCAGCATACCCACCAAGAGCCTCTGTTAACACCTGTACAAACTCACCCCTCAGCATACCCACCAAGAGCCTCTGTTAACACCTGTACAAACTCACCCCTCAGCATACCCACCAAGAGCCTCTGTTAACACCTGTACAAACTCACCAAGAGCCTCTATTAACACCTGTACAAACTCACCCCTCAGCATACCCACCAAGAGCCTCTGTTAACACCTGTACAAACTCACCCCTCGGCATACCCACCAAGAGCCTCTGTTAACACCTGTACAGACTAATCCCTCAGTATACCCACCAAGACTCGTGTTTAAAACCCTCACCTGACTGTATTGGTTTGTTTCATCGTAAGGGTAAAGGGGCATTTAGCAGACGCTTTTGTCCAAAGCGACTTACAATCAGTACATTTGTGGGGTTCGACATGTGGACAGTTGGAGGAGGGGGATCAAGGGGATCGAACCACCGACCCTACGGTTAGTGGACCACCTGCTCTGTCCACCAATCTTAATCTTATTTTCTATTTACTTGTTTGGTTACTTGTTTTCACTGTGGGGAACTCCTGGGTTTCAAGCCTTTGATTGCCCTAAATGATTGCCATTAGTGACCTCTGCTTGTTCAATTCATGTGGAAACTATTTACCCAATTATTGATTAATTACACTGATTCTTCCAGAAGAACTGGCGTAAAGGAGCGCCAATGCTGGCGTTAAAACGCTTTATCTTTACACACCGTCCTCTGCAACATTACTCTTAATGATGGGATTGTAACAATTCTAGATACCTGTATCTGTAATTCCAGAAAGTGACTTTGTCGTCCGTCTTTTCCTTCCCACTCAGAAACCGAGCAACACTCGGTTCTCCGAGCCCAGCTCGTACCACGCCCTGGAGTTTGAGCGGCTGGCCCTCAGGGACCACCTGGGGCCCGAGTCCCCGTCCAGGGTGGGAAACCTCCTGGACGAGAGCTTCCTGGAGTGCCCCAAGTGCCGCGCGTCATACCCCACGAGCCAGCACCGAGAGCTCCTGGCCCACCTCGACTTCTGCCTCGCCTGATCCCCGGGCGCCCCCAGAGACCCTCCGCCCTCAGCAGGTTCTGTATCCAACACGCCCCTCGTCCTTTTTTTAACTTGCGATGCAGAGGCGCCATGTTTACCAGTGAGACTCACTGTCTAGCTAACCATCGGATCAAGTCATGGATTTTACCTTTTTATTAGAGAAACGGTCACTGCCTAGCTAACCAGTGGATCAAATCATGGATTTTAACTTAATTCAAGAAAATGTCAGTACCGAGTTAACCATTGGATAAAATCATAGATATTAACTTAAAGAAAATGGCCTAGCTACCCATTGGATGAAATCAATGAACTCATGAATAGGGAGTGCATTGGAGAGACTTTACTTCCTAGCTGACCCTTCAGTAAAATCATGGCTGTATATATTTTAGTTGTCGTTTGAGTATTTACACTCCGCCTAGGGAATGGTTTGGAAGCACTGTTTTTTTATTTTTGTCTTTCTGTCGAAACAACTACCACATAGAGATGTAATATATTTTCATCTCTGTGATGAACACATAGTCCTTTTGAGAAGTGTTGATATTATTTTATTCGGGTTTATTCGAGTATTCTTTGTAACGTGGAAGCAGTGCAGTCGTCCTTGCCAAAGAGAATTTGTGTTTTATTTTTTAAATTTACGATCCTTTGTCTGTATGGTTTTCATTTTCGTGAGACCCTTGTTTGTGAAGTATTGTAGGGATGTAGGGTTTTTATTTGTAAGAATCAGCCGCGCTTTGTGAGTTTTGTTTTAATATATCTTTTATAATCAAGTGTACCAATCTCTCGTGAGGACTCTTGCCTCGTGTCTCCATTGGAGATATGCACGCGCTTCGGTTCTTCCCGGTCTCCGGGAGGCGTGTCCACGCGTACTCCTCCCCACAGCCTTCCTCACCTCCTCTTCAAACGCGGCGCTCACAGCCATCTGCTGCAGGCACGCGTCCGGCGTGACGGCCGGCATTGTGCGTTCACGACTGGAGCGGTGGTGTTTTCTCTCCGTGTGTATCGTCACACCGTTTGTGTTCCAGATCAGTCCGCCACCGCCAGTCATTTGCAACCATTGCACACATGGGGGGGGGGGGGGGGGGGGTTTTTTTTTCGGCCC
>OMKI01047148.1:0-20291 GCA_900302315.1 Phycis blennoides
CTCTCTCTCTCATTCTCTCTCTCCTTTTCTCTCACTCTCTTTATCTGTCTCTCTCTCTCTCTCGCTCTCTCTCATGCACTCTCTGTCATTCACCCTCTCCCTCTCACCCCTCACACACACCCTGCAGCTCTCTCTCGGCTCCCTCCCCAGGATGGCTTCTCCAGCCGCCTCCTCCCGGCCGGGCTTTGCCCAAAGCCGGCACCTTAAACCCTCAACCTGTGGGCCGGACGGGGGACTGAACCAGCTCTTGCAGCAGGCACTAAGGGAACTCAACCTACCCGAAACAGAGGACCTGCTACCGGGTAGGGTACTGCAGTTCTGACCGCAGTGCAGCGCCGTAGATATGGAGCCCATGGTACGCAAGAGATGCAATCATGAATCTGTTGAATGACGCCGTGAACCGCACCCATATTGACCCCTGTGCGGCTCTTCCTGTCACATGGGTGATAATCGACTCTGCATCCTCTGCTACCGTTATACAGGTGCACTTGCGACGATGAACACGTCAAACCATTAACAGACATGCTTTCCAGGTGTGCGGCACTCGGACCAGTGCCTGTGTGTTTTGGGTTCCCCTCTGCCGTACCTGTCCATGCTGCTGGACGCAGGACAACGGAGCCCAGGTGAGAGGGGACACCACACCATGGTCACCATCCTTTCTATCACAATAACTATATAACCTTTTCCCCCTTCCTGATGTATATTACATCTGCAGCCTTGTTTGTATCTCAACAAAATGACACGATGTAGCTGAGATTCACTTTGTGCTGTTGTCAGGGGTGAAAGTAGTTTTTATTTATTGCCGGTACTATCATATTAACCCATAGTGCGTGCGCAGAGCACCGAAAAATACACTTAATTATTTATTATAGTCTACCTCTCAAGCATTCCCTAGGACTTCTTATCACTCTAGTACTTTTTATCACACTAGTATATCACTCTTTCACCCCCCTGTATCAGGTTTTGATTACAAATAAGTTGCATACACATCATTTCAACAACACAATCATTTTAATAACTTTTGAAAGACAGTTGAAACAGTTGAAAACTATCTTGACTTTTCATTTTGGACATTGGACACAGAACAGCGGAACGGAACAGAAAAGTGAAAGTTTAGGTAAAACACTTAAAATAAATTCCAGACAGGCTTGAAGTAGCCGTCCTCATCTGTTTGACGACGCCCACGCGCGCGCTGTCTCGCTCGTTGTCTGTCTAGTGAAACACTGCACGGAAGGTTCAGACACAATTCAGACACAGTTCACAACTGTTTATATGCAATGTATTTTGGGGAAAACATGTTGCTTCCGGTAATTTGACGTTAGCAGGTGTGTTGTCATGCTGAAAGTGCAATGTCTTTCAAAGGTACGTAAGAAAGCCGGTACTGGCCGGCTTACTTTCGCCCCTGGCTGTTGTATGTAAATACTGTGTTGCCACCGTTCAGTCAATAGTCGCATAGGGGCGTTAATATCATTTGTTGGTAGGAGGTTGTGTTGGGAAAGTGTGTTTTATGTATTTTCTTAGTATTCAATATTTTTATATGAAAGTTAGTAGCTGATCCATTCCTACCTTTTCCCTATCTGTTACTCAATCTTTCCTTTCTGTTTTGTTTCTAGGAGATTCCCTGCTCTGCCTCTCTCCATCATGGCTTTCACACTCCTCCTCCTCTGCCCTTATGTTGCACAGGGCAGTCAGCTTTGACCTTGGGGGACGCACTTTCCTCTCAAGCTTCAACCCTCCTCGCAAGGTCACCTACTTCCTGTCATGTGACCCTTATTTAAACGAGGAAGTGACCCATGGGACAGACTGTCCGATAGGGAGTTCGGGACCACTGGTGAAGTGGTGGGGTGATGTTCTGATGTCCAGGGTTCTGTTGCAGAAAACTAGCATCCACACACCCCCCACCTTGGCACTCCTGAATCCCTCAGCGGGAACAAGCTTGGAGGAAGGCGTAGTGGGATCTGTGGACCTGGTTCTCCTTGGAAAACCATTGAAAAGCAACCTTGGCCTGATCAGAAATAAGGTCTTCTCCTTCCTGGAATCCAAAGCTGTGAGGCATTCTGACCAGGTTGGTTCAACCTCAACTCTGCACACCGACGATTCAAATGTTTTCGGCACGCAATATGAACATTAACGAAAGGAAGCGAAACACGCCACTTGATTGGTTCCGACTTCCCGCACTGAAGGTGGTTCTGAGGCGCAGCGGGTCCCGGTGCGTGGAGCGGGCGGCTCCCTCCAGGCCGGTGTATCTCTCCCTGGACGGCGGCGAAGAGGTGTGGGCCGGGGTGGTTCAGCTCCTGGCCGGTCTGCTTCCTGGGGAGGCCGCCCTGCTGGAGGCCTTCTGCCCGGCGCCGAAGCCCCAGGCCCGCCTGGAGGTCCGCACCTGGGAGGAGTACACAGGTAAGGCGCCGAAGCACCAGGCCCACCTGGAGGAGTACACAGGTAAGGTGCCGCGTGAAGGGAAGGGTCGTGTGCTTCAAATGTCAGCCGTCGGTCAGAGGAAACGTGACGTCCTTGTCACAGAGGTGGTGAGTAAATGTTGTGCCTAACCGAATGGACGTGGGAATCATTTAAGCTCAGGCCATCCTCAACAATATTTCTGTTTTCAGTAAGAACCAAAAAAAAAAAGGAGAAATGGGTCGGTAGGTAGGTCTATATTTTGTTGACAATTTTGGTCATGGTGAATACGTCCAGTGGCTGCGGCAGACAATTTTGTCTGTAGGTGCTAAGGGGGTGCTCGGCGCTTTACCAAGGGTGCTAAGAAATGAGCAGCCTCTGAGCAGAATCTGGAACTGAAGGTGATGCGATGGCAATACATAAATGATAAACAATAAATAAATGATTTTCCTGGGGGTGCTATGGGGGTGCTATGGCTAATCCAGGGGGGGGCTGTAGCACCCCCAAGCAACCCCCCTGGCGCCGCCCCTGAATACGTCGGTATGAATTTTTACAAATCTGCATATCGTGACGTCACTGATTGGGTCTCCAACCCGTAAAAGTTTAGCGGTCTCCTTGACATCAGTCGACACGGTCACTGTAAGACTCGAGGGGAGAAGCGATGGGTGAAGATCTGGGCACAGGTCTTCCAGAACTACGTGTCCCGTTATAGCGGTGTCGAGATATTTCAATGCATTTTTTAAATGTATTGCTACGGTGCCTGAACCCGTATATCTTTGAACGGGGACCACGAACATTTTCTTTACTGCAGCCGCAGCGAACCATTGATGAAATGAAGCGAACGTGTCGTATAGTTCATAGTGTGACATGCGGAAACATGGTGTAAACATAATCATAGATGACGCCACGGGTTTTTATATCAAAGAAAGAACGTAGCCTACGTGTGTATGTAGGCAATTTATATTCACAATATTTACAAAAATATAATCAATAGGGTTTTATTGTATTTGTATTGAAATTGTTTGAAGAGTAAAAAAAAACTGTCGGTCTTAACGCAAGTTTACAACCGGCAAGTCGTTTCGGACTAAAAGGGAAAAAAAATAAAATATTTGGGTCGGCCCTAAATTGACAGGGTCGGTCGGGTTACGGCAAACCGAAATATTTTTAAGGATGGCCTCAACACATCCAATCGGGAGAACCTTTCACGCTGATGAAGAAGGGGAACGATGAATGGAAACAAACCATGGCACAGTCTACCCAATCTACTGTTAGCAAACATGAATGGCATCACGGTCTCCCTTCCTGTCTCAGGTGGCACGGCCCAGATTCCTGACCTGACCTTCAGATTGTGTGCCTTGGTTACACGCTCCCCTCAAAACTCGCCACTCCTCTATAAGGTGCACATAGATTGTGTATATGAAGTCATACCTAGTGGCTATTATTAGTTCATAGCAGTGACCTTTTTCTTTCCTTCCTAATCTCTTCCCCAGTTGGTGTGTAGAGTGGGAGCCTCAGATGCCCCTCTCTCCCACCATCAGTCTCTGTGTCAGTCCCTGGAGACCACTTTGAAAGACTGCGGTTTTACCGACCCCATGTTCGCCGTCTCACTTCGTCGCTTAGCAACCAAGACCGCCCTGGACTGTCTGGGCCTCATCATGGAGACGGAGTCCAACATGTCCGCTGAAGAACGGGGCGGCGTCCATGCTCAGACAGACATGATCGGTACGACACTCATACCATGAACGTGTTCATCTTCATCTTGATGACCTCTTTAGTGCATATAGAGAAACCATACCACATGTGTGAAAACGTAAAGCTGTTGGGTATTTAACTTAACATTCTAGTTGCATTAAAGCTGGAAACATTTAAGCCATAAAGCCGGGCGCATGACTAATGAGATATAAGTTTGTAAGACCAATCTTCTCTGGTCTCCCTTTAAGGCATAGACTTGCTATTCACTTCTGACGGAGCCACCATCAAACCAGTTGTCCTGGGCTTCCACCCCAACCTCTGCCTCCACCACTCTCACCCGGATCCCGAGAGGGAAACGAAGTCAAGCGACGGTGAGCTGGAGGCCTGTCGTGGAACCCTCCTGCTCACCCCCCTCCTGCGCTCCCAGCACTACCTGATGCGAGGGAAGCTGGTGCTGGTGGTTGGAGCCGGAGGTTACAGTAAGAACTTCATCTGGGAGACGGCCCGCCAGTACCAGCTCAAAGTGAGTGAACTTCATCGCATTGTTCCGGATACCGGGGGTATCTGGACGATGTGGGAAACATGTATTATCACAATGTTTATAGGGAATTGTACACTGTGTCGATAAATATCACGATATGCTTGTGAATTCAAAATGCCTCATCTAAACAGTCTAACTGAGGGTCATCACATTGAAATATATGGAAATTTAAAGTATGATATTAAACGTAAAGTTTTCCTAGTTAAAACTAGTTTTCACTGGTGGTTAAAACCTCATTTGATAATTTTAAGGGCATATCTGTATATGCCCTTAAATATCTTCTATAGACTCTCAACCTGGGTCAGGATACGTCGATAGCTTCACGTCCTGAGGATACATGCCTTTCAAAGAAGATGAACCACACTATTGAATTATTGCCCAGCCCTATTTCTAAGGGTATTTTAGATCTTCCTTTACCTAATCCACCCTACCACACCCATGAGCCCTTACATCCCTCTCGTTTCATTCTCCAGATAATCCTTGTCGACAGTGATCCCAACCACTTTGCATCCAAGGTGGTGGATCACTTCTTCGCCATGCCCGACCTTGCAGACCACCAACAGGACGAACAACACTGCGGGCTCATCTGTGATTGGCTGGCGGCCTCTGACCTGCATCCCGACGGCTGCGTGTGTTTCTGGGATGACTGCGTTGTCCTGACGTCGCAGATCTGCGACAAGCTCCACCTGAGGGGTCCCCCGCCAGAGGCCGTGTCAATTGCCAAGGAGAAGAGCAGAACCCACCTGCACCTTCTTTCGCTGATGAAGACCACGGGCGTCCGTCGCGCGTCCCCAGCCCTGCCCTCTGGTCAGGCAGATGGCCAGGCTGACGTGACGGACAGAAACAAACGAGGGATCAACGGCTCGGAAGAGGAAACCTTAAGAACGCTCGCGGAATTTGGCGCCGGGAATTTTCCGACCACAGACACGGGCCGGACCCCTCGCGCGCATTCGCCGTTGGTTGATTCCCCCCGCGCCACGACTTACGCTTCCTCCCCTTCCACCGACGACTCATTCCGTCCGTGCGTTCCTCTGCTCTCCCCGTCTCCCGGCTGCTACGCCGTGCCCTCTCTCCACGTGGAGAGCGTCTTGGACCTGAAGAAGGCCGCGGAGCGAGGTCCGGGCCGGCCGGGAGCCGCCCCCGACAGGCAGGTGAGGTTTCCGGCTGTGATGAAACTGGAGTACGGCGCCGGCGCGGTGGGTGTCAGGAAAGTCGATTCCCTGGCGCAGAGCATCGCCCATTTCGAACGCATCGGAGGCGACCTAAAAGAGGACACCGACTACCCGGGCATCGGGCTGGGCTGGGGCAACGCCATGACCCTGATGGAGTACGTCGGCGGTACGGAGCACGACATCGACGTCATCCTATTCGCCGGCCAGCTGGAGGGGGCCTTCGTGTCGGACAACGGCCCCACCCGACCCCCGACCTTCACCGAGACCGCGGCCCGGATGCCCACGGGACTCGCCGCGGACAAGCGCGGCCAGCTGATCGCGGCCGCCCACCACGCCTGCCTGGGCTGCGGCCTTCGGGACGGCGTGTACAACGTGGAGATGAAGATGACCGAGCTGGGCCCGCGCCTGATCGAGATCAACGCGCGCATGGGGGGTTTCTACCTGCGCGACTGGATCCTGCAGCTGTACGGCGTGGACCTCCTGCTGGCAGCCTTCATGGTGGCGTGCGGCGTGCGGCCCCGCCTGCCCTCGGCCTCCGACCTCCCGGCGGCGGGCCACTTTGCCGGGGTGATGTGTGTGGTGTCCCGGCACCTGCAGGCCCTTCGGACCACGGCGAGCCTCGCTTGCCTCCGACGTCTGCACCGGCAGGGGGCCATCTTCCTCAACGAGCTGGCTGCAGCCGACGAGCTGATCGCCGGGGAGTACGAAGAGCCGTTCTGCAACGTGGCGGTGAGGGACGCGTGCGCGGAGAGAGCCCGCCAGCGCCTGCTGGCCCTCTGTCAGGCCTTGGGGTTACACTGCCCCCCGCATTACGACCTCACCTTCTTCTTGTCACAGTTTAGCTGATTTGGGACATTTTGATCAGAGCAAACTGAGACGTCCACTTTGCGCGTCACTTTGTTCGTGACAAACAAAGCGTCGTTGTTTGACACATTCACTGTATTATAAGTGAGCTAACTAACGCAGTGTGCCACTTGCGTCCGAGTAGTGAATAGGGCTTTGTTGGAATGCAGCAGGTGTGCCAACAACTAAACTATTTACTCTCCTTACAATGTGTTTCAATCGATATTGAGGTGAATTTAAACATGTCTTACTCGTCTGAATCTTGATGTATTGAGCAGGACACCTGAGTAATAATTACAGTTTGTGGTCAACCAATCACAATGCTGGGATTACTGTTCTCATCCTACAGTAATCCACGTACATGTAAATGCAACTATGTAGAGTTGCTAGTCATACTAGTCATTGTATTTAAGTCATTGTCATTGGCCAAATAGAAGGACTAGCTGCCATTTTCTTACTATCTGTACAATTATTAAGTGCCTTAACAGTGGAGGCAAGATTTCATGGCGTAAATCAAATACATTTTTCCAAATCACTTAAATGGACTTCTTCTTCTTCAGAATTCTTCTGTGAAACATTTTAGGTGTAAAGAACAATGATTTACTCAGCTTGATTTGCTCTGTTGAACGTGAAGTGATCACATTGTTCTTGTCGGTGTCAGAAATGTGCAGCACACTTTGATGTCTACGGCTGCATGGCAGTGTTGTTGCTAATGAGAGAGAGATGAGACATGAGATGAGATCAAACTTTATTAATCCCCTAAGGAAAATTGGGTGGCCATAGCAGCCAGGGTGCATATAAATATAAATGCAATACAAAAAATATAACTAAAATAAAACACCAAAAAAAATCAAAAAGAATATAAATACGATAAATAAATATAAAAAATGCAGTGTTGTAGAGAATTGTAAAAAAAACAATACAGCAGTGACGGATTGATTTAATCCAGTGCTGTGATGGTGGATCTGACAGAGGCACATGAGTTATAAAGTCTCATTGCAGTCGGGAGGAACAATTTTCTGTATCGTTCCTTCTTGCAGCGGGGTTGAATGAGTCTGTTGCTGAAACTGCTCTTTAGCTTGTCCAGTGTGGTGTGGAGGGGGTGTAATGTAACTAGAACGTTATCGTTTGGTCGATAATGTAATTGAGTGTCAATAAAGATTGCTCATTTGAATATCGCGGCCATGCCAGTATTTTCCCACGGTAAAAGTCGGCAATCCAGTAATGGCCTGGTGGCACGCTGCTAACCAAGCTAGTTGAGAACGGTGGTTGTTTGAAGTCAAAAGCGTCAGCCTGTGTGCAGTCTAGAGAGGATGTAGGGCAAGATGCCATCCAACCTCCACAGTGAATGGCTGTTGAAATGTCATCAGCGTAAAGGTCATTTTGAATCATATTACAGTCTGCCCGAAGGGGATTCAAGTGCAAAGCATTCTTGAGCCGTTCTTGAACCTAAAAGTCGAACGGTCTGCCAAGTAAATGCACCCACACAGAATTTGTCACACACAAACATCAGGGCTTTGTTGTTTGGGAGTTTGGAGGGGGGGACAGTACGTCAAGGGGGCGGGGGGGCAAGGCATTAGCTGTAGGTGGGGAGGGGCCATGTTCGGCCAAGTCTGATTCAACCCTGTTAACCGCATGTCCAGAGTGTTCACACAATAGATCACTTGTTTAGAACTTACAGTACACGTGATATGTGAGTGGGGAGTGTTTGTAGGCCATTGAAGGTGTCGACAATAGTCATAGAAAATAGTTCGAAGAATCTTCGAGGATGTAGATTTGTTAGGTAAAGAAGAAATCCTTGAATGTTTTGCGTGCGATCAATGTGTTTGGCCCTGCCTGTACACACTGAGGCGTGAGGCTCCGGCGGATTCTCCCACTCTTTGTAAACATGTTTAGCTCCTCCTTGGAACAGAGAAAAAAGGTCAACCCCCCCCAAATCTCCCCAATTCTTCTAACCACCTTCAAACGCTCGTAGGCTCTGTTCTCCTGCATGCCAAACCAAGGAAAGGTGGGTTCTTCACGTTTTTTCCTATCACAACATCCTTTAGAATCATGCTTATTGTAAGTTTGTATGCAGCCCAAAAAGTTATGTGCTCATGTCTCCAGTGACCACGGGTTTGGGGAGGGAGTGGGTTAAGTTGGACGCATTCTTTCTGCCTGAGCCAAGGAAACATCTGCTTTGATTACATGTGTTGTTCTCCTCATCCTCTCCTGAACCCAAGACGAAGCCATGGCAACACCCGAGGTCCCGAAAGCCGAGACAGGGCGGCAAGAGGAAAGCGTCAAAGTGGTGCTGAACAGCAGTAAGCCCCTGCATCGCTTCGTCCAGGGGGACACTCACTCCGTCGGGGTAAGACTTCCCGTTTTGGATCCGAAATGCGGCGGCGCTGGATGTGTAAAAGGGTGTCTTGTGTCTCATCACAAGTTGAGTAACATCTCCCCCCTCTCTTGTACGCGCGCGTCCTCCTTCCCAGATCGTGGTGTTGATGTTCGGCTGTGCTGAGCTCTTGATGGCGTTTCAACTCATTTATATTTTTAGTTCCTCCGCCATCTATGTCGCCTTCGGTCAGGGGACAGTGGTAGGTCTGCATCACACTCACAGAACACATATCAGGACCTTCTGCCGTTCTCTGAAAGATGCTTCATCGTCCCAGTCACCAGCTACGTGGTCATATTATCATTAACCATTGGCTGCTTTCTTTTTTTCTAGTTTCTCGTCTGCGGAATTCTTTCCCTTCATGCTGTCCATCATCCGTCAAAGAAAATTGTATGATTGTCTGATTTTTGTTATTAACATTGTTAGATAGATAGATAGATAGATAGATATGTAAAGCCTATTTAAAAACAACCTTTCTTTTACAGGTGACAGCGTGTCTGGCCATGTATGGGGTGACCCTGATTGAAATCATATTTACAGTGTGCTTCAGAATTAACACTTTTGTGGAAATCGTCCACGCTTTGTCACGAGGCAACGTCATAAATTACGCTGGCTCCCTCAGAATTGTGAGTTATGGCCATAAACAACAATGTGAATACAAGCTAGCGTGAGTGGATGAGAGTTGGGCGAATGAATGAACTCATACAAGCGTGCTTGCGAAAACGAACGTGTTCACTGTAGAATGAGCGCCTGTCCCTCTCTGTTTGTCGCTCAGGGAGAAATCATTGAAGGCACGCTGTTCGTCTGTGCCTTGTTCGTGTTTGGCATCCTCATCTTCCTCACTACGGTGGCGCGCAAAGCTCTGAAATCCACAAAAACCCAGGCAATTCATTTTGATTCCAGTCGATTGCCAACTGAACTAAGTTAGAGCTTTTTCAATCATTCAAAGTAACTCTGTTTTTTTTTTTTTCATCCTCACCACTATACAGGCGGTGATCCAGCACATCATACCAGCCATGGCACCTGCCACAATATCAACCGAATAGCAGTTATTCTCCTTATTCAATATTGTTCATCAGCACTGTCTTGTAAAGTTATCCATCTGAATATAATACACCTATTACGCTTTGGTGCCCATCTAGGCGTGTATATGGATGGGCCACCCCACCAGGTGGCACTACAGCGCTACAGCGTCTGTCATTCTTGTTTTTACTCTTTATATGTTTACCACTGTATTACCAATGTATTACCACTGCATTCAAGGATTCAAGGATTCAAGCCATTTATTGTCATCACATCCAGGACGTGACGAGATTGCAGTAGCTGCCACAGTTGTAGTGCATTTGAAAGAAGAAAGGGAGAAAGAAGAAAGAAAAGGCCACAAAAATAGCGATATGGCCCACACATACTTAATAACATTGTTTGGTTTACTGTGAGCCTACTGTGTTCTACTAAATATGTTAGTATGACCTAAATCAGTAATAAACGCAAACATTCATACTTGGTGGTGAATTTCGTCTCACAATGTAATCAAAACTGTGTGTGTGTGTGTGTGTGTGTGTGTGTGTGTGTGTGTGTGTGTGTGTGTGTGTGTGTGTGTGTGTGTGTGTGTGTGTGTGTGTGTGTGTGTGTGCGTGCGTGCGCGCGCGCGCGCGCGTCGTTGCTCTGGGACACAGGCGGTGGCGTGCTGTCGATGGCGTAAGCAGACACTTTGGTAATGCTTATTAAGCTGAATTAAAAACATAAATCCTTCTTCACTAATCGATCCTGTACCAATAATTGAATAATTAAATAATAATAGAATTAAATAATAATTAAATCCTATTTTGTTGTTGTTAGCGGAGCCAGCTAGCATATAGAAACGAGTGGCCTATGTCTGTCAAAGTCAAAGCTGTGACTGTGTTAGCTCACTATTTTCAGTTAATCCGTCGATTTGTTCGTCTTTTACTTTTTCTTTTAAATATGAATGAAAATAATGGAAGACATGATTATTTCAATTTGTACTTTTTCTTTTATTATTTTCGAAATAACCTTGACAACGACGTGCGTGTTGTGTGTGTGTTAGTGGAGGCCTGGGCTGCAGCCTCCGGCCTCACGTTACTGACTCAACCTGAACGTCGCTTTGCAGAGCAGCCCGCACCATAAAGCCTGATGGAGGTTTCCAAACAAGAGGACCACACGACTAGATTTGAGGCAAAACCCAGAAACAGAAAGTTTCTGTGGTCTGTAGGCCAAATGTTGAGACTGAGTTGGCTGACCACCAAAAGTCAGGAGGTAGGCATGGAAGGAACATTTACTATCTCATCAGGAAATAAATCGCTGTGATGCCTTGCTCATATCATATCACATTTGTTTTTGTTTTTTATGGCTGACAAGAACGTAGAGTGCATTCTGGAAGAACTGCTTCCTGCCTTCGCCTGTGGATGTGTGGAGAACCATGACTTCATCTCCCTGCAAGTGATCCTGGAGAAGGTGACATTACTACATAGATTAAAACTGCTGTCCAGTTCACCTGTAAGAGCATAACCATGGCCTCCCCATGCTAAGAAGACACTTCCACCAAAAATTACAAAATACAAATACACTAAGCGCCATGTATAACAAGCCATGAGCATTGCCACGCATTTCCTATCCATTAAGCCATTACTCAATACTCAATGATAGTTGATATTTTTTTATATTGTAAGACAGAAAGTTTTCATTGGGAATTTGCTTGAACACACACCTGTAACACACCGCGTAACAGTTCATTAGTAGTATTAATGCGCCTGAAAGTATGCCAGCCTGTGTTTCTTTGCAACCCTTTTGCTGTCCTGAGGAACTATATTGCTTGGCAGAAGAAATTAGTTGTTTTCAACATTCTATATCTATATCACATTTTATATTGATGTGTATATTTAGTCTAACCCTAACCTCACCAGGTAGTCTCTAGTTATCGTTTTACCGTAAAACTATTACTAGAGACTACCTGGTACAGTAGAGACTACTGTAAATCACGGCCTCCAGCGGCGTATTGTTTTCATAAAACTTTTATAAAAAAACAATACGCCACTAGAGGCCGTGATTTACAGTGGTTTTCGAACAGCAGGGGGCGCTGTTAAGCACGGGGCAGCGAGAGACGCGATGCGTGGTGAACCTCGGTGGGCCACGGCCTCTCCCCTTGCAGACGGACGTGAACCGGGGGTTCTATGATGGCACGACGCCTCTGCACAAGGCCAGTGAGAAGGGAAGCGTGGACATGGTGATGTACCTGCTGCGGAAAGGAGCCTCCGCTCAGCTACAAGACGACTTTGGACAAACACCTCTTCACCTGGCCGTCATCAACAAGTGACTTAGATATCAATGGCGGGATGGGGGGGCTTGTTTTTAAAAAGGCCTCATGCAGATTGATGGACACTGTAATCCACAGGCACTTCGGGGTAATCAGGAACCTGGTTTTCAAAGGCGCAACACTGGCTCTGAATTCAGTGAGGATTGCAGTAGCTCTGATAAGGTCGGTCGAACAAACACACACACCCTGCACCACAACATTCGTGGTGCAGGGAAGTGTCAGCCTTACGCGTTATAAAAATGACTCATCACGACGCCGGCTTACAATGCTAGTTAGAAACATCTGGCCTCAAAAGCAGGACGCAGCACGTGAAGAGCTTGCCTTCTTCCACAGGGCTGTCAGAGCGAGGGACTACCAGCTGCTGAACGCGTGGGCACAGGCTGGCGTGAACATGGACGAGCAGGACTACAATGGCGCCACGGCCATGCACGCCGCCGTCCAGATGAGAGACCGCGCCATGGTGGCCAAGCTGCTCACGCTGGGAGCAACTCCTCTGGTAAACAAATCCACGATAGAAGCCCAGGCTGTGACGTGGCTACTGCGCAGTAGCAGTAGCAATGGAGTCATTTGCACTGCGTGAGCCCATGCCTTTCGTCACTGCAGGAGCGCGACATCTGGGCTCGGTCGGCCGTGGATGAGGCTCGCCAGCACAATCTTGGGTTGATATTGAGGCTTTTCCATCCACTTTTCACGGAGCAATTTCAGGAAAAGGAGATCTACCGGCAACACCTGGCCCACACGGCCCTGAGGAATCCCCCCACGTCCTTATGAAGGACGACACCTTGAGCCAAATAAAACGCCGTCCTGAACGCGTGTTCAAACTGCCCACATCCTCACGGCAACCGTTTTTTACATTTCACAAAAACTGAAGACAAAACATTTGGTTCACAGTGGGTCACATTTTATTCAGTTCACTGGAGGGACAGAGTAGAAGCAGGTGTTTGCAGGCCATGAAGTACACATAACCCTCGGGCCGTGCAGGGTAAGGAGCTTAATAAACGTAGCTGGCGGTGTACAGCGACTGCGTGGAGGACTGGTCGGACGCGCCGCTCGGCTTGTATTCTCCCTTGGAGGCCAGGCCATTGATCTGTGAGACACGAGGGCAAAGTCAAGCGCCTGTTAATAATCAGCCCAGCATGTTGGGCAACTTCAGGGGGGGAAAGGACCTGGACAAAGTGTAATTTTTCACAAAATCAGCATTGTGTTACCGATAAGCATCACAACAATCTAAGAACTTTACATCACCGTCATATTATTATGATGATGACTATGATGATGATCCCCCACCACTCCCCCTCGGCTAACCTTTGCCCTTGTGCTGAAGGCCTGCTGGGCCGCAGCCTTGTTGGCCGGCTTGCCCTGCCAGGCGGCGAGGGCGGAGGCCTGGAGCGCGCGACCGAAGGAGAAGGTCAGCTTCCAGGGGCGGAGAAGCGGCACCTGGTTGACGGCGTTCAGGTTCAGGGAAGCTTCCTCCTCGCTCTGGCCTCCAGACAGGAAGCAGATGCCTGGGGGGGAAAAACGGACGCACGCAATCAGCCTTGTATTGTCTTCTGCAAAGTCCTTGGTAGTGCAACGCCCGGGATTTGCAAAGCCTTACCGGGTACTGCAGAGGGGACGGTTCTCCTCAGAGCGGTCACTGTTGCCATGGCTACCTCCTGAGGGGTGAACTTCTTGGCGCAGGAGTGTCCAGCGGTGACCATGTTGGGCTTCAGCAGGGTGCCCTCCAGGTAGACATGGTGGTCGGACAGCGCCTTGTAAACAGCAGCCAGGACCTAGAGAACAAAAACATCTTGTTCACTTGTCATTTGCAAGCGGCGGAACGTCAAACTGCCGAGTCGGTGTTGTTTTCGGGGGCGTGGTGTTCTGGTGCCCTGGGCGTGTGTTCTGGTGCCCTGGGCGTGGTGTTCTGGTGCCCTGGGCGTGTGTTCTGGTGCCCTGGGTGTGGTGTTCTGGTGCCCTGCTCACAGACCTTCTCGGTGACGTACTGGCAGCGCTTCAGGTCGTGGTCTCCGTCGGGCAGGATCTCGGGCTCCACGATGGGCACCAGGCCGTTCTGGTGGAGCGAGTCACGTTACTTCAAGTGACGGGCAGTCACGGAGTCCTCGTGAAGAGGCAATGGCTTTGACTGTGTAAGGATACACAAAAGAGAGAGTCCCAAACACACCTGTTGGCAGATGCTGGCGTATCTGGCCAGCACGTTGGCATTTTCCGCAATGGCGAGAGCCGAGGGGCAGCCGTCGGAGATCTTCAGCACAGACCTCCACTTGGCAAAGTCACAGCCGTCCTTCTTGTACTGGGCACAGCGTTCTGAAAGGCCATCAAGACCTGCAGGGAAAGGCACACGTTGCGAGACACCTCATTTATGCCTGCAATGCGTCGCGTTAAGGAATGTGCCCTTCGGCATTGGGCCATGTTGACAACTACAGAAATGTACAATCATTTCCCTACGGGTGAGCAGCGTGCATGCATGCAAGTTCCAACGGTGTACCTTGTGTGGTGGTTTCACCGTCTGTTCCGTTTAGAGCCGCGGTGCCTTTATCTACCTGATGCAAGAAATAAAATTAATAACTCGGTTCAAAGTGTCAAATTGGTTTGAGGTGCAACGGCGTCGGGGATTGGCCGAAGTCGACCTACGGCCCCTCATTTACCTTGATGCCTACAACAATGCCCTTGTCCTTGATGACTTGGGGGAAGAGCTTCCCGTTGTCCGCCTTCTGATACAGCGTCTCGTGGAAGCAGATGACGCCCCCGACGCTGTTGGCGAGGGGCTCCACAGAGAACAGCAGGTCGCGGAAGTAGCGACGGTGCTCTTCGCTGTTCTCAACGTTGATCTTCTGCAGGCGCTTTCCCATGGTGCCTTCCAATTAGACCGTAGGAGGATTATTATCCCGGTACATTCTGAATACACGAGAGTCGGTCATGTGTCCCCTTCCGGGCTTAACTAACGTGTTTTTACCTGTGGATTCATCTGCAGCCAAAATTCCCTTTCCAGGAGCAACAATCCTCTGAGCAATGTCAGAGAGCTCCTTCTTTTGCTCCGGAGACAGGGAGGGGAACTGATGAGTCATACTGAGGAAAGAAAGAACGGGAATGCATTTAGAACAAGTAAGAGCAAAAACACAAGATTTGCGGTTCCTTGCCAATGCCTCGAACGTCAGCCAATCAATCAAACTCCTAAAAGGACCCTGGGGCCACATTGGCTTTATCGCGTCTTCTGAAAACCCTAAACCCCACATACAAATGGAAGAATTCAGGTATGGCTACTGATTAATTTTTACCTGCAAGAGAGTAGCTACAGATTCACGTTTCCACCAAAACAAAACCCTTTGAGATGAAACTTATAGATGCAGAGGTGCAACAACAGCCAGGTTAAGATCGGGGGGTAGAAGCATTTGATAAGATTAATAGATACAAGGACATATTTCCGCATATGTCGCCACACCTATGTACAATAGGATTACCTCGCGAAAAGCTTTGCAACATTTTTACAACATTCGAAATATAAATAAAGACACGTGTGCACTATACGTTCAACAAAAAGAGGTTCGCCTCACTATTCACGACAACGTCCCCCAGACATACGAAAAGTTGAACGTAATCTTACTTGACAGTAGTGTATATCACGCTTGATGATAAGCAGACGAACAGAAGGCTTCCCTAGCCACTCAAAACACAAGGACTGATTGAGGAGGCCGAGGAGACGCCACAACGCGCTTTTTATTGACTCCGTGAAGTAGAGAAGGAGTCGCTCGATGTGGCAGAGGCGTGCATCGGCCTTCATAATGCGATTGGTCCAAACAGAGACTGGGCGTGATCCACGTATCAATGATCAATTGTGGACTTTGACTTATCACTACCTGAAGGAATGATACACGCCTAAAGACCATGGCCCGAAAGTGTACAGTTGTAAAAGCCTAGAACGTATTGGCGAAACATTATGATCTGATGTACAATTGCAACACATTTTTGGCGGTGTTCCAAAGTAAATGGACACGGCTGTTGCATCGCAATGCTGTTAATCAGGTTGCTTTGTTTTTTGTTTAAGTTTTTCCTCTCACTACTTCAACGATGCTCAGTCGTGTATTTCAGTTTAGTTTTCTCCAAATATAAATAATATGTATTGGTTGTAAATGAAAATTAAATGCACATTTCAGACTATTGTTGCTTTTTACTCTTATTCTCTTTCTAAGTACTTTTTAAGTCAGAGGTCAGCTACATAACATATATGGCCCATATAAGGCCTGTACTACACAACAGCAAGAATCCTGTAATTGTATTGTATTGCATGCATTTCAAATTAAGAATTTATTCTCCTCAAAGACAAATTTCATTTTCACAGACAATGCTCTGTGCATTTGAAAACATTACAATGCCACAGCACATGTGATGTTATCATGCAATACAACACAGCACAGGACTCCTGAATACACACAGACATTCAATTAAATTATATTGTATTGTCATTCACATACATATAGCATGCTAAGGTCCTGTAGATTAGAAATGTTCATGATTGGATAGAATCGTCTGCAGCTGTAGCCCTTCATTCGACATAACATATTGGTTATTTGTCAAGTAGGATTGATCGAGTATTGATTGAGATGAGGTAGGAAGGACAACGAGAGTGCGTGAATGAGACAACCTTTGCACTCAGTATGGACCCTGGACGCATGAGCACCGGGCTCCTCTTGGTCAGAGTTCAGCACCACCATTCCTGCACTAAAAGGTTATTCATTCTGAATTAGCTCAATGAGCCATTTTCTGAGATTTATATAGGCCTAGGTCCAGACTTGTGAGTGTTAACATTGTGCTCATACTGGTCGTATAATGTGGATCACATATTACTAAATTATAATAAATACTTCCTGGATCATGACGCCTGTTGCCCCTTCCTTCCCATTGGTAATGAGTGGACTTGGTTTATAGTTCCTGCTACCGGTGAATCCTTGTTGTCTCCTGCAGTAGGGCACTTTGTAGTTGTTTGTACAAAACCGGATTAATGAGTCGAATTCATAGATGGTCTGGTTGTCTATAGCGGATGCAGCCTTGGCTTTGTGACACAAATAATCCTCGTGGGACCCCGCCCATTGACTTATGTCCTCTATACTTGACATTTTGTTCACATGCACCTCCTTTACAGCTTTTTTTTTCCTTGGGTCCCAGGAGGATATTAATGTACTTTGCTTTTCTGTCCTGTAGGTGGCGGTATTACATATGACTGTTGGAATTCAACCGCCTAAGAGAAAGACAGGCACTTCCGTTTCCGGAAACCGTCCCAAAAAGCCGCAACATAAACACCACACTCAACATCATCCTCCCATTGCTTCAGTAAATTAAACATTTAGTCTTAAACGGTAAGAGTGAATGACGATCTTTGATCAATTAAGACGTTTAATCAAATGAACTATGTTTTCGGTTTTTTACAGTAGTACTCGGAATAATTTTAAACACTAACTAGCTACTTCTAGCTAAGAGCTAATACTCTGCAGAAGAAATAATGTTAAACATAGAAGAATAACTACCCTCATTGTGGTTGCATTCTCTAATTTAATTCATGTTCCGATACGACCTCTAAAATAATGCATTGTAGAAATGATTTCTTATGGGTAAGCAACACTGCTTTGTCTTTTAACAACCATTCTATGTACTCTAGCTGAGTAGTGAGAGGATGTCGGGCCAGAAGCGTCCTTCTGAGACCAGCGGTCCCTCCTCCGGCGCGCCTCCTGAGAAGCGGAGGGAGCGGGACGGAGGAGAGGATGCAAGTCCCGGGCTCAGCACGGCTGCTGGCGGGAGTACGGCTGTGGAAACTGTCATCAAACTCGGAGGCAACGCGAACACGGTAAGAAGAGACGTGGTCATCATTAAAGATGCGATCTGCCCTTTCACTCTTTTTGACCCCACCCCCTCTATTTTTCCATGTCATGTTTGAAACATATCTTTTCAGGAGGAACAAGACATCAAAGCTCTGCAAGCTAAAAACCGCAAGCTGGGAGAAGCCCTTGATCAAAGACAGGTAAACAAAAGCTTCTCACACGTCAGATTATAACAGTAGCAGTTGAGGAAATTCGTAATCTGGACCTTGTTGGTTGTAGGTGATTGAGGATGAGTTACGGGAGCGCGTAGAGAGACTGGAGACTCGCCAGGCCACGGATGATGCTAGTTTACTCATCCTCAATAGATACTGGAACCAGGTAAACACGACCAACACACCTCACACCAAATGGATCCACAATCCAAATGCAACCAATCAAGACAACAGAATGTGACGTCCCTCTTTCCCCCGGGGATTTCAGTTTGATGAGAACGTACAGCTGACCGTGAGGCGCTGCGACCAATCAGACAAGGAGCCTGAGAAATCCCCCGCAGCGGAGGGACAGCAGGGGCAGAGACTGAAGCCCGGAACCCCAGAACCTGACGGAGACTCGAATCAGGAGAGGGCCAAGGACAGAGGTACAGTGAGACATGAACCAGGAGCACACATCCCAGGCAGTTTATTGACAAAGTAGTTGAAAGCCGGCAGATGGAGGAGTGATGGCAGAACCTGCCGCCAAACCCACTGCTGAGAGAAGAAGGGCCTTGGTTAACATCGGGGATAGGACCAAGGTGTCGCGGCTGTGTCACGCTGTGTCTGTCTGCCTCTGCTATTCTGTTGGCACCCAAGGTCACCAGGGAGAGACGGCCACCTCATTCCTGGCCACGCTGGCCAGCAGCAGCACTGAGGAGATGGAGGCAGAGCTGCAGGAGAGGCTTGAGTCCAGCCAGAAGCAGGTGACCCGTGTGGTGGAGCTCTACGAGGGGCTGAAGGGCACCGTGGAGCGCCTCAAGACGGAGCCGGACTCTGGAGCAGGTGAGACGAGGGCAGGGCGTGCGCTGGACCAGATCAGACAGGATGGATGGACGGATCTGAAGTGTGTGCATGTGTACGTGTCACAACACGTGCACCATTCTATGAGTGACGGAGAGGGCAATCAAAAAGTATAGATGAAGGTGACATTGAAGCTGCTTGGAGTTAGCTGCTAGTCTGCATATTGTACTGCAACATTTGAACCATATCACACCGTCGGTGTGATAACAATGCAAAAATGTTTTCAGAAAAGATCATTCAGGTTCATTATCCCCTGATGAGTTTGCAGGCCGCATAAATTAGCTGTGTCTTTCCAGAGGGCACTTTATGGCAGGTGGCCTCCCAGCTCAACACCCTACTGACCAATGAAAACGACAGACTACGTCAACTGACGGAGGATCTCCAGCAGAAACACAGTCAAATGACCACCGAGGTATGGAACACGATGTCAGCCCAGTGCATTGCTTGTAACACATACATACATACATACATACATACATACATACATGCATACATGCATACATGCATACATACATACATGCAGTATATACATACATACATACATACATACATACATACATACATACATGCATACATGCATACATGCATACATACATACATGCAGTATATACATACATACATACATACATACATACATACATGCATACATGCATACATACATACATACATACATACATGCAGTACATACATACATACATGTACATTTGTACATACATACATACATACATACATACATACATACATGTACATTTGTACATGCATACATACATACATACATGTACATACATACATACATACATACAGACATCTATTAGCATTTAGATGTCCCCTCCCCCTCCTTACCCTCTCACCCCGTCCCTCCCACCAGTCTCGATCCCTGGGCCGTGCGGCAGCCAAGGCGGACACGCGGGTCAGCGAGCTCCAGGGCCTCATCGAGGAGCTCCAGTGGGACATGGAGAAGATCCGCCGCAGGGAGAACCGCCTGAACGCCCGCCTGAGCGAGATCCTGGAGAGGGTGAGTCGGGGCGTCGGCCCCGCGTGGGTCAGGGGGGGGGGGGGGGGGCGCTTTTGTTCAT
>OMKI01047149.1:2500-10000 GCA_900302315.1 Phycis blennoides
AGATGTTTTCAAAGACGATATTTAACACAGTACATTTATTGGCCACATAGGGGTGCTGCAGTGAAAAAAACTGTTTTATTCTCGCAAGAAGGGACACAGGCTGCTGCTACTCTTTTATGATTTGACAACGTGCACAATGTGTATGTACGCCTCAACAATCACTCAACAGTCAATTTTCATTTCATTGACATGTGACGTACTTCGTTTGGGCGCCGTGACGCGACTCACCGTCTTCTGGCTGAGCTCCTCGTTGAGCTGCTCGGTGTTCCGGTTCATGTTCTCCACCGCCTGGCTCTTGTGGTCGTAGTTGACGGCCAGCTCCTCCAGCGCCTGCAGCACCTCCTTCACCTCCTCCTTGGCCGAGTCGTTCTCCCGCTGCAGGCGCGACAGCTCCTCCTGCAGGCGCTCGGAGTCGCGGCGCGCGGTGGCCAGCACCTGGTCACGTGTCAGGAGTAGATCGATTGATGAGAGGATGGATGGATGTGTGGATGGATGAATGGATGGATTGATGGATGAATGGACGTTTTGATAATTTAATTATAGTGATGGACAGCATAAGGAACTAGAAAATGTAATTCCACGCGAGGAATTGCCTGTGCATAGGAATGCCCGTCATCATTGAGATACATTGAGTTGAGGTGGGGATCGAACCCTCCGGCTCAACCCACTGAGCTATGGCATAATAGCAATGCGTAATGGTGCGTGATAACTTTCTGCATATCTTGAACTGACAGTGCAGACTAGCCAAACTAGTGAAATACTGTCAACTGGATGGTATTGCTCAGTGAGTAGAGCGTGGGTTCCACAACCGGAGGGTTGGTGGTTCGATCAATTAAATTGGATATTTCCACGCAAGGAATTACTTGTGGATAGGAATGCCAGTAATCATTGAGATAAATTTAGTTGAGTGGGGATCGATGCCGTAATAGCGATGCGTAATAGCTCGTCGCAAGTAGCGAGCTGTCTATCGTTGACTTACGATGCAGAACAGGGTCTGCAATGGTCATAATAGTAATCATGACAATAATAATAACTAGAAAATGTAATTCCACGCAAGGAATTACCCGTAATGCCTGTAATTTGGTGTGAAGAATAATAATATGATGAAGATAGATATCTAGATTGTGCATAGTTCCTATGCACAATAATTAATTGATGGGAGGAGGTAATTACTGGAGGTAGGTAGGAAAGGAAAAGGATAGAGGGTCGGATAAAATAACAATCACAATCGAGGTCGATGTGATGGCTCTCAGGGGATGTCCCAACACGATAATGGAGCACTTATCTACAAAAGACTGAATTATGGAGCCGCTGTTATCTCTTCTGACAGGTAAACCATCTTCAAAAGCTACCTGCTCTTTTGAAAGGTACTTGAAATACCTTCGCAGCGTTACTATGGAGACAGCCGCAGCACTGAAAACACTTGCGAGAAGATTGCTTTCAAGCAATTATTCTGACGTAGGGCGATGAGTAGGTGGGTAAAGTACTTCGGGGTTATAATGGAAGGAGAAACTCCAGACATGTTCAAATAACTGCGTCGCCTGCCACAAGATGGTGCTAGAGTACCAATGTTCTGGAGCTAGTTTTCTTTGTACATTATGTTCAACATACTGTTTGGGCGTTTACATTTAGCCCAATATAGCCCATCACTGTTGGAAGAGCGATGCGTTACCGTGTATAAATATAATTGACTGGGCATGAAAAAAAAAGTGATCTGTGTAATTCAACCTCGACAAGGTGGCGTTGGAACACACAGGCCTGCAGGGTTCAAGCGGAGGAGAGAAGACTATTTATGACCGAGCCTTACCTCATCTTGATCGATCATCTGCTCTGAGAGCTTCTCAGACATCTGACTGTGCTGGTTGATCTCATCATCCTGCATGTAGACAAGACACGGTGAGTCAGCATTGTCTCCTCCTCTTACGGGATGCCCGCATGCTTATGAACAAGTAATGAACAAGAAGACCAAGTGAACGAGGCCTAAAAGGTTATGCAAATTGGCCAATACCATACATGTTGTTACACACAGGTTAAAGGGAAAGTGCGTTTATTCTGACTGATTTATCTGCCAACTTGCTTCTGCACACAAATGAGAAGATGATGAATGCTATCGATTATCTCGAACTTTGATCACCTCCTTGTAATGCAAACCTCGCTTTTCATTTATGAAACACCCAGTTACGGATACGAGAAATCCGTAGCTGGCCAGCAAGCGTTCAACTTCATCTCCTTCACCGTCGAAGGCTTTCTATGAGCGTGTGCCTATTTAACCGTCACTGGCCGTGTTTTGTAGGCAGTGTGTGAGCAGGTCTTTACTCCGCTGGGCGATGTACGCATCTGTCTGCGAGCCCACCTTGTCGTCCAGCTGCTGGTAGAGCTCCGTGATGAGGTTCTCATACTGGGTCTTCTCCTCGTCGGCCAGGGGGACGGTGGGCGGGGCCAGCGTCTCGATGGTGGGCGTGGCCTCGCTGCCGCCGCGCTTGCTCTCCTTGTTGCTCAGCTGCTCCTCCACCGGAACAGCCTCACCTGAGTGGGAGAGAGAGAGAGAGAGAGAGAGAGAGAGAGAGAGAGAGAGAGAGAGAGAGAGAGAGAGAAGAGAGAGAGAGAGAGAAGAGAGAGAGAGAGAGAGAGAGACAGTGAGAGAGAATTACATTACAACCATTAACTAATAATTTTAATATATTTTCTATATTTCACTTAAATATTTCAGCAGTACAAACAACTTTTCAACAAGCATTGTTGACACATCTCTAAAGAGTCGGATCAAAACGACATTAACAACAATAAAACGTGTGTCTGTGACTTTACAGATAGTGTATGTATTTATGCCCATCTATAGTCATTTATATACTCACACCTAGTCATTTCTATGCTAGGTGAGGGCAATCATGGACACACCGGGAGGGACACGGTAAGATGGACAGACTGCCACTGTGAACCGAGGGCAGTGGCGACGTCTGCTCTGAATCTCTTACTGCTGAGTGTTTGCTCGGGATCTGAAGAGCAGACAGAGACACTAGAAAGCAGCTTAAAGGCATATCCAGCCATCCTGCTGAGCCGGTAACCATAGCAATAGTCATTCTGCCAGCCTCCTCTTTGCTGAGTGAGACATTCTGCCATGACATAGTGCCACTCTTTTGCGACCAATCATGTCGCCATTTTGTCTCTTATTGCTCATCATATCCCGTGTGTTGACGTCTAGCTTTCACAATGTGAGGAGGAAACATATCCATATCCCAAAAGAATGATGTATTCATAAAAGCCACACCACAACCATAACTAGATGGTTACATGGAGCTATTGTCTGTAGATTGTCTGTTCCTCCAATTACGTCTATTACTTCAAATGCCTGTATGGAGAGCAACAGGATAAGGCAAAAATAACGATGCGGCATGCATGAGTGCAGCTCAGGGGGCCGTTCAGAAACCATCTCCTGCTTTAACATGCCTATTAGGATTCTCCTCAGACACACACACACTAGGCACCCAAGTCACGTTCCATCAAAACATCTTCTTCTGTAAGCTTATGCTGTCTTTGTTTGTCTCTGTCTCTCTCATCCCTCTCTCTCTCTCCCTCTCTCTCTCTCTCTCTCTCATTCCCTTTTTCTAGAGGTACTCCGACAGAGTTGGCTTCTGATTTATTGTGTATGATTAATTCATGAATTCATTACAATGGAAAAACAAACCGGTCTATCAACCCTGTCTGTCACTCACCTGTTCACTCCCTCTTTCGGTCACCAGCTCATTCCTTTGGTCACTCCCTTCGCCACCCTCACATTTGTCTCATATTTCCCCTCTAACCACTACTGTATATGTTAGTACCACTGAAAAGCCCCATGTTCATTTCCCTCCTTCCTCCTCCTCCCTCCTCCTCCTCCTCCTCCTCCTCCTCCTCCTCTGTACCTTTCCTCCAGCGCTTCAGCTCGTTCTCCAGCTTCTGGATCATGATCTTCAGACTCCTGGTCTTGTCCTTCTCCTTCTCGTACTTCTTCTTCCACTCCTCCGCCGTGAGCTCCAGGTTGACGGACACCGTGTTCTTGATGGTCTTCGCCCTGGGAGAGAGGAGCCGGGGGGGGGGGGAACTCATGAAGGCCCGGGATTCGGTGACACCAGATCATTTAGCACGGGTGGGCCGAGGGATGGCTGAAGGCTGGCGGGGTCGGTCAATGTGTTTCACGGTGAGAGGGGTCAGAGACGTCTACGCTGAATTATTCATCACGCGGTGTTAAGACGAAAGCGCACTCTCGAGTCTGAATAGAGTGGGCTGTATGTACAAAAAACATTCTTTTGTAGTACACTTTCTGCGGTAAAGTGTCTGCCAAGTCATACCAAAATAATAGCACTCATATAGGTCACTTTCATTATATTTGCGCCAAGACATCTCGACAGGTTTACTTACTAGCAGGGTCTTACTAACAATAATAATAATACTAATAATGCCACAAGATTATTTTTATTATTTTTAAAATTATTTTTCAAAATCCATTGGTACATGACAATGTTGATAATGGTATTCATGCATTTATCTTTCTTACAACCCAGCCTGAAACAGGAACAAAACAGAAGACTGGTGACCCTGTGATGTTCCTCTGCCGACACCGGCAGGGGGAGGTCACCGCGGTGTCACCCGGTTGTTATGGTCTCTTAATGTCTGCTCTGCTCCGCTCGCTCTACCAGAGGATTGCTCGCGCTGCAGCCGCACACTAATAAATCACCGCAGAGACCTGCGTTGGCTGATTTTAAGCGCGTCGTTAAAATGGATCCCGCTGCCCCTGCGCACACAACATGGACAGACTGACGAGTGCACCGGGGCCTTTCCATAACATGCTACTGTGTGTGACTTGATTATCATACAATAATGAGATGGCAGTCATCTTGGCTTTTCAGCTGCGGCCATCATCATCATAGAATAAGACGATTATTAGAAAAGAAAATAGCGATTAAAAAAAGATATACAGTATTTTCTTTTTAATACATATATATATATTTTTTAAGCTATATATAAAAAAATGAATAGGGCGTATGTATAGAGAGACATAGACGTATGCAGGGATACGTCCCCTCAATATTTAGGAAGACTTTTAATTTGAAAAAATGTTACTCATAGATGCAACCATGCCAGAGTCGGGTCTAACGGGGTGGGGGGAGCACACACACACACACACACACACACACACACACACACACACAGGTGCTTAAACATTTTTGAAAGCAATACCCGAGAGCCTGACTGCACTATATTGTATTCTATTTTTAAGTGTCACCTGGTGCCTGATTTCTGTGTTTTCCTTTACATAAACAAAAGACAAACTAAAGACATTTCCACCATTAATTGATGCAGGGATGTGCTGTTCCATCAACATTTGGGGTGAACCTGACACCCCCCCCACCCCCCCGTGAAACGCAGAGGTGTTCTATGCTCACCTCTGCCCGAACATGAGCGTGGACTTGGTCTCGGCCTCGTTGTAGACGGACGGCGAGCAGCAGATGACGATGGTGGTGCGACAGTTCCCCCCCAGGGAGTCCTGCAGGATGCGGGTCATCTTGCTGTCTCGGTACGGGACGTGGGTTTTCTGCGGAGCGCAGAGGGACACGGGGCGGCCAGACCCCCGAGTGATTCACGCGCCCCACGACTTTGCCAGCGGCTACGCTGACAATGCGTCAAAGACAACCGAGTTCGTAAATGAGTCGATAGGTTTTCAGGGATCTGTGCATGGTTATTGTATGACAATGAACCACCCCAAAGCATTCAAATGAGAGGACTAATTTGTTTTTGTTGAGATGCATTTTTGGGGGATGCTTCATGCCTTTGTTGTTATCCAATAGACACGGTAGAGATTAGACAGGACAGTATGATGGAGAGAGGGGAAGACATGCAGCAAAATGACCACAAGCTGGAATCGAACCCAGGTCGCCATCAAGGACTAAGCCTTAGTGACACACGCTCTACCTGGTGGGCTAACAGCTGACTTTCGTTTGTGATTGCGAAAAGATACAGGGTAGCTCTCAAAACAGGGATTTTTTTTACAAGGCGATCTTACTTCCTGTCTCCTCGCAGTCTATATTGAGTGCTGGTAAAATTATATCGCCATTATATACCACCCGCTTCCTGAGCGAGAGCACGGCGATGCCTTCCTGCAAGTAATACCCCTCCCCTGGGGCACAGAGCTGCCCTCTGCACCATGGAGAGTGACGACAGACAGAGAGAGAGACAGACAGACAGCCGAACGGAAGAACAGACAGGAAGTCAACTCACAGTTCCCTCGGCCAGGGCAGAGATGACATTCCCCAGGGCCGACAGAGACTTATTGATATTCTTGGCTTCGTCCAGCACGGATCCCTCTGCACCCGTCTTACTGACCTAGAAAACACAGCCGTGGACAGGCGCCCACAAAGTGTCAAACACAACGAGAAGTACCTGCATATGATAATTAATAGCTGGATGTTGGTGGTAGGCGTGGTGTGTCGTGTTAAAACTAGGTCAGAGGAAATGACTGCGAGGGAGAAACGACGAAGGCTAGGATGTGCAATTTACAGGCAAAGCAACACAATCAATAAGACACAGAGTGCCTCTTCTCGGCAGCCATGCCATGCAGTCTGTCAGTGACTGAGTACTGTGCAGTGACTACGCTGTGTGCACAAGAATTAGTAAGCCTACATACATTTGTTTGCATAGCCATAAGCATTGTATTTTAGGCCTACTGGCTAACTTGGATGCATGAGCCTTGTGTGCCTGGGCTATTTTCTAGGTTATGTTCATATATCATGAACTGACACATAAAGTGATAAATTACAAATCTTGTCTTCTATTTTCTACCTTTGTTATACCAGGCACCACTGTTGACCGGTAGCTAGGTCTGGCTCCTGCCTTGGCCTGGTAGCTAGGCTAGGCTAGCCTCTAGCCTTGGGCTAGAAGCTAGGCTATACTACAGCCTGGGGCTGGTAGCTGTAGGATAAAGTGTAGTCTGAGGATGGTAGCTAGGCTAGACGTATTGATGCACAGCTACCTTCAGGCATCTTGGTCACATATTTCATGGCAAAGCAGTACCTCTCCTTCACCATCGTATAAAGACATATGGGAGAGCATTTGGGAGGTTGTACCTTCTCACTTCCTGCCAGATCCACCAGGTAGAGCTTCCCCGACAGCTTGGTCTCTGTCTCCACATTCTCCTGCTTGATGTTGATCAGGAAGATGCTGTGACTGCGGGAGCTGTGTTCGTTCATGTCTGGTAACCAGAGACACAGTTTAAATACACTTGTTCACTGGGAGGGATTCGGGGGGGGGGTGCAGGCTGAGCCCAGCACAGTCACTCATGGACACTGGTGGTTCCCCTGTCCATGAATTAGTGGTTGGGTCAGACATAGCCTCGGCTCCTGAGGCCTTTTTGTGACACTTTTGTTGGCTGTATGGTTAGGAAAATGGCAGCTTGCTCACTTGTGACGGCCACATGGCGGTTGGCCTTGCCATCATCAATGACATCCATCACCTCCTCCGGACTGG
>OMKI01047159.1:969-12269 GCA_900302315.1 Phycis blennoides
TCTCCATTTCACCCCCCCCCCCCCCACCCCCCCCCACTCGCCCCCCCCCCCCCCCCCCCCCCCCCCCCCATCACACACACACACACACACACACAGCCACCCCATCAATCCCCCCTCTGTGGACCCTAGTCTACGGTATGCGTGCCAGGGGTCCAGCCACTGTACACAGTCTTAACACTGAAATGCCCCCGCAGCCCGGAGGACAGTTCAGCCCAACGTTGTGCACACGTCTCTCGGCGAACGGCGACAGACTCGCGTCACGGGTCCTGCGGCCTGGCCGTCCTGTACCACGTTACCTCTGAGTGATTTGTACGTGTCGTGATTTGAGATACCGAGTTTAATGTTATAACTTGACAAACATTAAAGGCGGGCCACTTTTGGTCCATGTGGCGTGTGGACATTGTCAATATTGGTATATGTAAAGGCATTTTATTTTTTTTGTGTGTGTGATTTGTTATTAATCGTCCGTGGGCAACTGTTGACTTTAAGGCTGCCTGATAAAAAGGTCAATTCTGCCAGAGTGTTCAACAAATAATCTTTGGGCTCATATCACTGATGCACGATATTTGGTTTGGAGAGTTGCTCCAGCCTTACGCGCTCCGGGCACTCTACAAGTGAAAGCAAAGACACGGATCGGTTGGAATGAATGAAGGGATAAACGGAGTTTGTTTTGGATGAGGGGCGGACAGGGGAAGACCAGCCGGGTGGGGACAGGAGACCGTGTGATAATCTACGGTCAGTGGCAGAGAACCAGAGTGGAATTAACCACGGAAAGACAGACACACGCATTCATCCGCGCACAAGGGACAGACAAGAAGGGTAGGCCTATTGTAATCGTATTAAATTTTTGGATGGATGGTTTTTTTTGTGTGTCGTGCTGAGATGCGTAAAGATGGAAACTGGAATCATGCATCCATAAGACAATACCTTAACCATTTACATAGTCGCTGTCCGTTTACGCACGCGAATTAAAATGTGTCGTATAGGACCCAAAATATGCAGTGACGGTAATCGTAGCGGGTTAAAGGCGAACAGAAGTTTGCCTTTACGGGAGTTTATTTACCGGAGGAGACGCTCTGCAGCCAGCCAGGCCCCTGGATGGTGTCCGACACCAAAACACTGCGTCTTTGTGCGCAGCCAGCGCGCCAGCATAAGTACACGGGCTGAAGTGTTGATCTCCTAGGGGGGACATCCACACAGGATTTCTTTTTTTTTTTTTTTTTTTTTTTTTTGCCCCAACAAATTCCACCGTCTCTAGTTTCTTCCACTTTCCTCTCGCCGTCCAGGGGTCTGCCTTCCAAGGAGAGAGAGAGAGAGGGACTTTTTTTTTGGCGTGGAACTGCAGGAGGGTTTTCATCGATCGTTTAAAAGTTATACATCGGACGTGTTCTTGTATTCAGGTTGGCTATGTCTGTGTGATGTTGGTTCAAGGTGGTTTGTGTGTGCACTTGTGGAGTCCTGTAAGTTTTCTTGCAGGAGGTAATATGATATTATGAATATAAACCCATGTTGAGCATCTCGCATGCCTTTAAAAGTAACTTGTAACAAATGATAGCCTAGGTAATGTTTTGTTAAATGTTATACATTTTGTATCAATAATTGCGAGGGGAGAAAAAAATCATCGGATTAGGTGTGTTAAGGAATGGAATGTGTTTCCAATTCAGGAAAAAATAACAATCTGCCAAAAATGACATTGATCCGTTAAAGAGGGCCACCGCGCCGTTACCCAGACAGGAATGCAGCTCTTCTCAGTCATGCTTTCACAACCCTGCCCCACGTGACCTTTGTGAAAGTATTACTTTTCAGAATGCAGGTAGGCCGAAATACACTGGAATGAAATGTAATTCCTTGGAGTTTGACCCCTTCTCTGAAATTCTCCGTGCTCTGTTCTCTGGGTGCCGGTGGGTTTTTTTTTCTTGTCATTCATAGATGCATTCCCAGGTGCGCACCGACCTCTTGTGGCCATTTCTGGTCCTTCTTCTCGGCGTTCCCGGAGCGCGCCTGGCCAAGTGTCCCAAACAGTGCGTCTGTGACCAGATCCAGCTCACAGTCACCTGCGTCAACAAAAACTTGACAGAAGTTCCAGCAGTGGACGAGGTCTCTGTTCATCTCACCCCATCACACCTTTTTGCGAGGCTACTTCCAGAATGTTTGCTAATCATGGTTTTCAGGTCTATATGTGTGAAGTACAACTAGTCCTTCTCTATGTGTGTAGAGGCAGAATGGTGACTTTTTTGGTGGTGGAAATGTCATTCTTAAAGTAATACATATTCTCTCTCTCTCTCTCTCTCTCTCTCTCTCTCTCTCTCTCTCTCTCTCTCTCTCTCTCTACCTCTCTCTCTCTCTCTCTCTCTCTCTCTCTCTCTCTCTCTCTCTCTCTCTACCTCTCTCTCCTCTCTCTAGATCACAGTGAAGCTCGACCTGAGAGGGAATGACATCCAGCAGCTGCCCAGGGGGGCATTCAAGCACACCCCCTACCTGACTCACCTGTCCCTGCAGCGCTGCAACATCCGAGCGGTCAGGGAGGGGGCCTTCCGGAGCCTGGGGAGGCTGGTCTTCCTCAACCTGGCCCACAACAACATCGAAGTGCTCTACCAGGTCCCCATGCACACACAGCATCATGTCACCCCTTTTGCACGCGCACTCGCTCGCTCACTCACTCACTCACACACACACTGTCCTCTCTTTCATGCGCTCTACTGTTGTGGTTTGTCTCGCACATCTTCCTCGTCTGCCGATCTCTTTCTAACCGCTGTCTTCCTCTCTCGCGGCCGCGTGCAGGAGTCCTTCGACGGCCTCTCCTCGCTGAAGCAGCTCATGATCGACTGGAACCGCGTGGAGGAGATCCAGCCGGGGGCCTTCTCTCAGCTGGGCTTCCTCAACCTGCTGTCCCTCACACACAACCAGCTGGTGTACATCCCCAACATGGCCTTCCAGGTTCGTTCGCTCTCTCTCTCATACGGAATATGTATTTGTTGACTCGGGATTTTACCATTATCTCTCAAACAGACATTTGCCCTGGCAGATGAATAATTAAACAAAGAGAGCTCTCTCTCTCTCTCTCTCTCTCTCTCTCTCTCTCTCTCTCTCTCTCTCTCTCTCTCTCTCTCTCTCTCTCTCTCTCTCTCTCTCTCTCTCTCTCTCTCTCTCTCTCTCTCTCTCTCTCTCTCACCAACATCTTCGTCTTCCCACTAGGGTTTGCAGAACATCAAGTGGCTGCGCCTCAGCCACAACTCTCTGAACTACCTGGACGTGGAGGCCTTCGGGGGCCTGGTCACCCTGCAGCGCCTCAGCCTGGACCACAACGAGCTGCAGTTCTTCCCCTCCGAGACCATGACCAGGTAGGCCGAGCTGCTCTGGAGGCCTCCAGCACGACAACTCTGGGAGTCACCAACATGTGTTTCACAGTTCGACGAGATGGTTGTCATGTGGATGATCATATGATCACCTGGACTACAATCCCAGTGATGGGAATGGAACCACCAATTGTCGTTTGCCACAGGAAATGGACGCGGGAACCCTTGAGATCCTTTCGGGCGTGCATGTTTTATTTGAACAAAATTGTCTTCTCTGACAGTTGCCCCTCTTCCTTCCCCACCCAGACTCCCTGAGGTGACCCGTCTCGACATGGGCTACAACCCCATGACCTACCTCGGGGAGGAGACTGTGTCCATGGCCAAGCTCACCCACCTCTTCCTGGACCACATGTTCCTGCAGGACCTGGCCAACACGGCCCTGTACCAGACCCCCAGCCTGGTCCACCTGGACCTCAGCCACAACCAGCTGCGCGTCCTCCAGCCCTTCTCTGAGGGCTCCCCCAGCCTGGCACGACTGAACCTGGCTGGGAACCCCATCTACTGCAACTGCTACCTGCGCCCTCTCAGGTGAGGCCTCCTCCACATGTGCTGCTGGGACGCGACACGAGACGGGAGACGTGAGGTAAAATTGAACTTTATTCCTCCCACATCCTAGAGGGGACTCTCGGGGGTCACAGCAGCAGGTACAGTAGAGAAGACAAAAGACACATACAGAAAACAAATCTGTACACAAACTAGGAGTAGGAGCAGGCACTGTCCTTCCCTTCTGCTTTCCCAGAGGAAAGGCGACAAGACAGAGAGCTCAACCTAAACCGATGTCCATGGTCATTCCTCCAATTATCTTCTAAAAGGATGGATATTGGATGTTGATGACTGTGTTTTTAATCTCCTCCCTGGAAGGAGGAATCCCTTGCGAGGACAGTGAGGAGTAAAATGCTCCTGATGTTGGGTTTCTCCTCAGAGTTAGTGGGGTGTCTCATACTGCGAGCCCCCAAAACCCTTGTATCTCTGAATGAATGAGTGAACCCTCATGGTAAAGTGTGGCCGGTTCAACCTGGGCGTCCTGCTCTCTCAGGGAGTGGGCCATCGGCAGCAAGGTGAGACTGATGGGCACCTGTGGGGGCCCGGCCCACTTCTCCGGGGAGCATCTGGACACCCTGTACCCCCGGGATCTCCGCTGCCAGAGCCAGGACGCCATGCTGAAGGCGGAGTTTGAGGAGGCCACCAGAGTGGCCCCGCCCACCAACGCACCACAGGCCACGGTCAGGTGCCCCCTCAACTGTGCCTGCCAGGTGAGTCGGGGTACAGTGGTTCAAATAGATTCCTCAAACACACAGGAAGCATCCAGGAGCAGATACCTCACCACATTAATAACTTCATTATGTAACATATTCTTTAATTTTAGTTCAATTGTCATTTTATTGTGGTTTAATTCAGCTACGTTTGGTTTAATTGATAACCTTAATTCGTCTCCCTTTAGTTATGGCCGCTTGAGCCAGGCCTTAACCTACCTCCCTAACTTGCTGAAAGCATCTGCTCACTGGATAACGGACAGTAAAACAGTGACAGTGTAGTAAACATGGTGTCTAAAGATTGTCCCTCCTCCTCGCCTGCAGGCCGAGAGCAACCACTCCACCTGTGAGAACCGCGGTCACACCAAGGTGCCCAAAGGCTTCTCGCCCGACACCAAACTCCTGGACCTGCGCGGCAACCACTTCCACTACATCCCTAGCAACAGTTTCCCCGGCGTCCCCCAGGTGGTGTCGCTCCACCTGCAGCGCTGCAAGATCGCAGAGGTGGAGGACGGCGCCTTCAACGGGATGAAGGCGTTGGTCTACCTGTACCTGTCCGAGAACGACCTCACCTCTCTCAGCCCCGAGGCGTTCAAAGGTCTCCGTTGCTCAAAGGAAATGACTAGATTCTTTTTACAGAAACTGCTGTCTTTCTGTGAATTTCATACCCTTTTCAAAAGTCTTGTATGTCTTGAAATATATTTACCGAGGGTAATTTGACAAATCCTCTAACTATGGATGCATTATGGAAACTCATAACTCTAAACTTCTAATCAGAGAAGAGTCCATTCCACCCACTCCCATAAAGACGCAGAAGCAGGACCCTCTTTTCCAGAGTTTGATAATCCCGGATCAGTGTACAGAATGGCGAACATACTGCCAAACCAAACTCCACACCACGGTGCCGGCCACCAAAAATCCTCTTAATGCCTCCCAGACAAAACCACCAGAACTGACTTCCATCTCCCCGTCCCACCTCCCAGGTCTCCCTCACCTGACCTACCTCCACCTGGAGAACAACCGCTTCACCAGCTTCCCCAAAGGAGCCTTCAAGCTGCTCCCTGGTCTGCTGGCGCTGCACCTGGAGAACAACGCCATCACCAAGCTGGAGTCGGGCTCCCTTGCAGGTGGTGCGGAGGCCCTCCGGGGCCTCTATCTCACGGGGAACGCCATCAACGGCATCTCTGCCCGGGCTCTTGAGCGGGCGGACGATCTCAACACACTCCACCTGGGGGGCAACAAGCTGAAGGAAGTGCCCAGCCAGGCGCTGAGCCAGGCGGGGAACTTGGGGGAGCTGAAGCTGTCTGGGAACCCCATCCGCTGGGTGGGGTCCAACGCCTTCCGAGCGCTGGGTGGAACCCTGAAGGATCTGTATCTGGACCACACCGGTTTGGAGAAGGTGGGTGGGGGAGTTGCGTGTCTTGGGGGTGGAGGGTGGAGTAGGGTTTGTGATATCATTTTGTTTGTGATATTGTGTGACCATTGATATGGGTCAATTAGAACGATGTCACGTTTCCTTGTGACTAAGATGTCTCAATGTCACGGTTAGTTTCTCTTTATTGGTCAAATGCGTGTTTGTAATCTAATCTAATCTCATTAAAGGGATATGTGTCCTGGCTAGGTTGACCTTCGACCTTCATTCAGTTTCACCTAAAAAAAATTGCCCACAACGCATTCAACTGTAAAAACAGTACTGTAAGTACTGTTTGGTCCGTGTGTCTTGGGGGTCAGTTGTAATGGACTTGTGTTGGTGATCTGAATGGTAAACCGCAATGACCATTGATGGTTTTCTGATCTATTCCTGGGCGACACCAGATGTCCAAGGACTCTCTGGCTGGCCTGGGTCCTGGGCTGAGGAGTCTTTACCTGGAGGGGAACCGCCTGGAGGTGGTGCCCGACTTCCACCCTTTGACCTCTCTGGAGGTCATCAACCTGGCGGAAAACCCTCTGCTCTGTGACTGCCCCCTGCTGCCCTTACGCATGTAAGACACACTCAAGGTCTCACAACACCTGCCTGTGCGCTTGGCATGGGTGGGACTGGGACCCTTGACCCTGGCAGTGCTAATGCCATGCTTTACCAGCTGAGCAAGACGGGAGCAATCATCGTAAATCATCCACTTAATTGAAGAATTGCTGGATGTTAAATTTGATGTGGATGCCATGTTTTGTGCTAGTGGAGTAGACGTTATGTCAATGTTAGGGCAAATCGTCGAATCAATCATCCACAGCTTGTCCTGATAAGTGAAGCACAGCTGTTCCCAAACCTCTCTCAGAGCCATCACTTCTAGCGACAGAGGGCGTTGGATGTTAAGCCCAACGAAGACGCCGATTCAAAAATGTCCATTCGCTGTTGACGCAAACGCAAACACGTCCCCGCGTGGCTCACCGGAACGGTGTTCTCTGCTGTTCTCCCAGGTGGATAGACAGGGTCAACCTGAAGGTGCGCGCGACCTGCGCCAACCCCCCCGAGATCCGCGGCCGTCGGGTGAAGGACGTGCACGTCTTCAGGGCCTGCCCCGGTGGAGCGGGTGGACCCTCCTACGCCACGCTCCGCCCCAGGGTGTCCAACGCGCCGAAGACCACCAAGCCGAGGCCGGTGGCCCTCAACAGCCCCCGCATGGGCAGACTGTCAAAGGCCAGAGCCAGACCCCGAACAGGTCTGACCGCCAGGCCGGGGGTGGCCAAGAAGACCAGCCAGAGACGCGCCGAGGCTTGAACCTGTACTTCCACAAGGGGGGGGCGCCCTAACTAAACAGAGGCTCCTTCAGTAGTCCTCCTGGTCGCAGCCCGGTCCGCCGTAATGGACAGCCCACCTTGACGCCACACAAACCAAAGATTACGGGCAATCGTAGACATTATAAAGAGTAGGGGTTTACTTTGTAGATCTCTGCAAAAGGTGGCCATTCAAATCTTTCCATGAATAACTTGTTCTTCATACCACTTATTGGACACTTGGTATGAACAGATGGATGTGGATTTCGGTTTCTAATGACCACAGCTAGTTTTGTCACACGTGGTCTAAAATCTTTTGGCTTGTTTTCATTAACCACTACAAAAACTGTACTCCCAAAGTATTTTATTCTACATTCTGTAGAATCATTTCATGATTCACCTTTTTCCCTCTTTGACTCTTTTGAGATTTCGGGTGACAGTGGGCCTTTATCACAGCAGCCATTTGGACTCGCCATAGCAGGCTAAACACAGATGTAATTGTTTCAATCAATGATGATATCAGGGCCCTGGCCCGTCATAATGGAACTGGTCCATACTAAATGTTATTAATTACACCCGTGTTTGCCCTGTCCTGCAACGACCTATCAAAATGACTGCTGTGAACTAATACTGAACAAACATTCACACACACCTGGTTCAGTGTTAACATTTAATCAATGCATCGCCCGTAAACAAAAGAAGAAAACTATGTTAAACGAAGAATAATAAAACGTAATAAATGTACAACATGGAAGTGTCTGCGGTGTCATTATTACGACCACAAAATACTTCTCTCTGCCACCCCCCCCCCATGAAGTCCATAAAAGACGGTCATGAATGAGGAGGGAGGAGTCAAAGCTACTGAGGCCAGTGGTGGTGACCGCCAGACCAAGACTGCGGCCGAGACTCTGCGGTGGGAGGAGAGAGGTAGGACACAGAGCTGGTGGCAAGGGGGGAGGTCTCCGTTGTACAGCGAAAGGATTGTTAAGGAGTCATAAAACTAGTCAGTAGTGAAGGGTCACGGTGGCTTGACAACTGGCTCATAAACCAAAATACAATAAATCAAAGGTGGACTTTATGAACAGCATTAAAAAAAAATTCAAAGCACCTTATGAGTCACATCTAGTGTTGTAAAGTTTTGTCGGTCTCTTGCATCACCTTCGTCTTATCAACGCCTTCCTATCCCGTGTCCTGTCTTCAGTCATTTCCTGTTCGTCTCCCCTCTGCCGTGGAGCGTACTTCCTGCTCCGTCCTACTCCGTCACCGTCGGGTTTATTCGGCCTCCTCGCCCTCCCGCTCCCCTGCCCCGGTAGTGCCCTTGAGCTGGGCATCGTCTGGCATCTTCCCCTCCGGCCCCTGATCCCCCGGAGGCCGGGGGTCCTCCGGCTCTGCTGCGCCGGCCGTCTCGCTGGCGTCCTGCTGCTGCTGCTCAGGCTGACCCTGGCCCGGCGTGTCCGGCTCCTCCGCCACCTTCTCCTGCTTGATGCAGATGTCTTCGGGGGCGTCTTCTGGAAGCCCGATGGGAGTCTCCATTTCTATCTCCTCCACCTTCACCTGGACTGCAATGACTGTGGCAAATGAAGGGAATCACAACCATCGGCGTGAACGAATGACCAGTTTAAAGTTCCGCGGCCTGCGTTCACACCATGTGGATCTTTGCGCGCGTGACGGACGCAGAACGATCTCACGGTCGTTATCCCGAACGGGCCCCACTCACTCTCGTGCTCCTCGGGCTCCGTCTTGGGCTGGATGAGACCCAGGTCCTGGTGCTGGGCGGGGTCCGGGGGAGCGTCGGGGCCAGGGGGGTCCTCGGCAGAGGGCTGAGGGCCCGAAGCCCCGCTGGTGTCTTCAGAAGATGGCGGGGCGCTCCCATGGCTGAGTCTCCTCTTGGGAAGCTTTTTCCCTTCGGGGGGGGGGGGCAGGGAGACATTTTCAACACCAATCAAGTCAATGTTCAAGCTCAAGCTTTTTATATAGCGCACTTAGAAGCAACAGGTGGTTGACGAGGTTCTGAACAAACAACCAGAGGGCACACACTCCGTCATTTCTCCCTTCTGACGGTGAGGGGGAGCAGCCTGCCCCAGAGTCTAGGGGCTGCTGCTGCTGAATCACCCTGGCCCCTGAAATCAATTACGTTTGCCCAAGACCAGCCAAGAGTGGCCGAGACAAAGTCTGTTATTAACAAACAGTCCACTATAAGCGACTAGTTCACTAGAAATGAACAGTCCTCATTAAGCAAACAGTCTGCTGTAAGCAAACAGTCCATTCTAAGCAAACCACCCATGGCAACACAATGTTTTTATTAGCCTAGGTTACTATATACTATACTAACACACAGACAGAAAGACAACAGTCCACTATAAGACACAGAAATAGTCCACAATCAGAGACAGAAGACAACAGTCCACTATCAGACACAGAAACAGTCCACTAGCAGAGACAGAAGCAAACAGTCCGTTATAAGCAGTGAGTTAAAATCTGTAATTGCACAGTCAGTAGTAAACCTCTACCACTACGAGTTACAGATGCAGGCACACCGAGCAGAGACGGAACTTACTTTTTCTCCCGTACGGAAAAGGCTTGACTCTCTTTGGACGTGCGGACTGGTTTTCTAAAGACTCTGAGGACAGATTGCACAGAGCAGAGGTCTGTGGCGTGTCCCAATAGGGCTTGTGTTTATATAAAAACTGATGTTTAACGACATGGACGTTTTTTGGCTGTCGCTAACATCAAGTGTGGGTCCTGAACTCCAAAGTGTTGGTTGCTAAATGGCATAATTCACCCTTCGCTAAGCCCCGCCCTCCTTGACTACTGTTGCTATGCCTGACAAGCTTTCGTACCCGGCACGGCAAAATCAATGGATTGCAATGATGTACGTTCCGGTATCCGACTTCCCTAGGGAGATAATTACTAGTTTCTGGGATTCTGCAAACATTTCCGATAGAACGAGGCAGAAGGGACTTCAATATGCATTTGAAGGTTACATCCACGACATCTCTGGTAGGTTAGAAAACGATGAATTACAAATAGAGGCCAAATCCTATAGGTCACAAGCAAAGACAGAGACCTCCTTGATAGGCAAAACTATCAAGGAGCAGCAATGTTCTTGCACAGCAGGGTAAGTGATTTTCTTTATATATGCTAATAATTATAAATCAAGCCGCTTACCCCCCTGATGCTCACGACCAGGAACTGACACCGGGTGGGCAGCAATAGGATTGGGGAACTCAGGGGTAGGCCGTCCATTAACGAAATGCTAAAATATATTGAACGAATTGTTGAATATTGAATTGTCAAAGCGAGTCTGGGTTATTTGGGTTGGTTGAGTTAGGTTAAAATGTATGCATTCTGAACAAAGAACCGTAATCATTTGCAAGCAATACGGAGATGAGTTAGCTACCGCTAGCTTGATAACGTTAGCTTGTCCTTAACTTGGACACTAACGAAATGCAAACATAAACTTAAATTTAAGTGAATCTCCTTTTGTCTCTAATCATCATCGTTTACGTTAAATATATGCCTTTTGAACAAAGGACCGTGATTATTTGCAGGCATTACTGAGATGAGTTAGCTCACTTGTTCATACCTTGGTGCAAATGTACGTGTTTTTGGTGATCTTCGACACATTCAGCTGTGAATGAGGCCTCCCGCACTGCTTAATCCACTCTCGGCATTGGTCAAGTTTAGTTTTAGGTTTTGGGAAAGGAAGAAATGTCACACCACCCTCCAAAATCTTGGAGGGTGGTGTGACATTTCCTGCTGTCCGTATTGCACAAACCATATGCGCAGTGCTTCGGCATGTTTCCTTTGTCCGAAAGCTTGTCAGGTCTTCCGCGCTTAGTTACGGTTGCTAAAATCCTGCAAAATTAAAATAAATAACAATAATAAACAATAAATAAATGATTTTCTTGGGGGTGCTATGGCTAATCCAGGGAGGGCTGTAGCACCCCCAATCCCCCCCCATGGTGCCGCCCCTGCT